>JAYJMB010053493.1:0-28419 GCA_036873735.1 Pouteria campechiana
CTGGTGTCATCAATCGGTCGGACAGCTGCTCGGCTACAGCTAGATGGCTCCCTTTGATTTTCCATGGCCCAACACTAGGCTATCACCCATAGGTGATACCACCAGCAAGTCTTCAACTATCTTTCGAGAACATAAGGCATGTTCTCCTCGAACTAACTTAGATGCTATAAAAGATTTATTTGCTCTAGTATCAAACAAGACATGATAATAATATCCAAAAAAAAGAACAATGCTTGTCATTGCACCTGTTGGAGTTAGAGCAAAGACCTGAGTCGTCTGTTGACTGCCATACTACTGTAATGCTATTATTCTGCCTGCTGCTTCAACTGGATGATTCCACCATCATTATTGTTGTCCATTTGCCTTGTTTATGAATACTCACTAGCAAAATGACCAACCCTCCCACATAAATAGTAGATGAATATTATGGTGCACTCCCTAGCCTAATGTCCTGTTTGAACACATTTGAAGCATGCTCCCTACTACACAGCATGGTCCATAATGAAATTTCCTGCATCTACCGCATTTCTTTACAGGCTTTTCTTACTTCTTGGACTTGGATCCACCAGTTCACGACCCTTGTTCATAATTCTGTACGACCTGTTTCTTGATAAGTGGTTCTTCTTCATTAATCAAACCCTTGTGCTTCTCGATAACTCCCATCATTGCTTCAAATTCCATTTTTGCATATAATGCTCATTTATGATGTTGTTAGATAATCCATCCTCAAATATCTTTTATCGAGTATCATCATTTACACCAGCTTCAAGAGCAAAATGGATTAAAACAACAAATTTAATTTCATACTTAGACACAGTCATCGACTCCTATTTTAATTCAGCAAATTCTCGAGCCTTCTTTACTCGAAGAGTTTATGGAAAGAACTTTTCAAAGAAAACTTCTTTGAATATTTTCTATGTAATCTTTACCTTTAAACTCTAAAAGGCTCTTTTCTCGACTATATACCAACGATCAGCATTATTCACTAGCTTAAAAGTTGCAAATTGGACTGTTTAGTTATCCTAGCAATTCAAGGAGTCAAAGACCTTTTTCATCTTATCCAACCAGTCCTCTGCTACTCCACAATCTCCACCAGCAAAGGTCAAAAAATTCATCTTGTGAAAGGAATTAGAACCTTTCATTTTCTTTTTAGATATTTTTCTATGGTGTTTCCCTTTTGTTAATGTCTGTTGAGCAGCTGCCGATTAGGACTCAGCTGTCCTCTCTAGTACTGTGGTCTGCCTCTAAACAACTTTGTCCTAACCACTAGTGGGAGCCTATATTAGCTGCTCTCTCGTCTACTATCTTAGGCTTGTATCAACATGAAGAACACCCTCTCTCCGACCTAGCCAATCTACTCTACCAGTTTGGGACATACCTTACCCCTCAATTTGGTCAGTCGGAGGCTGCAGAATCTGTGGGATAGATGGGGATAGATCTGCTGCTATTTGAGCTGAAGTGGGCTAAGATGGTCTTGTTATTGTTTGCTATTGGGAGCCAATAAACAATTCACATAGGTCCCATAACTATCTCATGATTTCATTCATAATAGTATCCTGGCTCACAAGGTATAATATATTTAATATTCCTTGGAATAGCAGCGCGCATTATCTGCCCCTTATACATAAACTATTGTGCTCCTCGCGTTACATTTTTCGAGAAACATAAAATAAAGGTGTGAATCATAAACTCGGTAAGCAGAGTAGATGAAATTAACATATGCATCATAATAGTCCATATCATGTACAATCATCTGTACATATCTCATCCTAGGCCAGTCTAAGAAAATAGCTACACAGGCAATTTGACAATTTTCTCTATCAACTAAACTATCGGGGCTAGTCCACTAGTAAGACAGCTCCACCGATGAGCTCAACTGGTCTCTTCTACGTTCTAGGCAACCCAGGTCAGCCCAATCATAAGGCAACTCTACCATTGAGCTCAACTGGAAGCATAAATAATATAGTGATCTGTCATAGTATAGATAATCTATTAGAAAACTATCATAAAAATTCATATTATATCATAATCAGTTTAGATCAGTGGATCACACATCCATTCATCCTTCTTTCATAATTGTCCAACAAAAATGTGTGATTCGGCCATTATTTTAGTAATTTGACCCTTCCATTATATTTTGAACATACAAAAATATCAAAATTGACTATTTAATCATCCAAATCGGAGCTCATGAAGTCCAAAAACTCAAAATCCATTTCTGACCATCCTATTACACTCGCCAGAATGTCGCCAATCACCAAGCTTGCTTGCCTAGGCTCACCCGCCTGGGCTTATGAAGCCCGACCTGGTTATCTAGGCTAGTTACTACTAACGCGGGCAAGGCCTGAGCACATGCATTTTCCAAGGGCGTGATGGGGGAATTTTTGTTAAAACTTTAGGAGTTTTGTCCTATAATTGCAAGTAATGAAAAACTATATTTTTGGGGCATTTCTAGACTTTCAAACTTCTTGAAATTTTGTCCATATGTTACTAAAAATCCAACAAGCTTCCCATATAAATCAATTGAAAATTTCTAATCCAAAGATGTTAAAATTGATGAAAACTCTATATTATGAAATTTTGACTTTTTACTATCTGATAAAAATCCTTTTACCTAGAGATCATTATCCTAGGTAAATATTAATGCAAGGAAGACATTCAATTGTTCAGATTTCTCAAAAATTATATCCAACATCCTGTATTAATTAAACAAAAATGTTCATTTGAAAAGGTACACTGGACACTGTTCATACAATTGTCCAATGTTCTTTTCAATTTTTGCTTTCCAATTTTTATTCATCCATAAAATCTAGTATACATTATATTTTATAAATCTGAGCCATTTGATAAATTCTACATCACAAGATGGTCATTTCAAGATATATATGTAATATTCTATCACTTCAAATATGTGAAGATTTAATAAAATTTTAATTTCAAAGGCAAGAAATCATCCTTAAATAAATAGGGATTTCTTATCCAAATTTTTTAAAATTCTTATATAACATAAACACATATATAAGGAAAATATTTAATGGTTCAGATTTATGATAAATTGTATATATCATTATAAAAATTAAACATTTCATACACCCATGATTCAATCATCAAAAATGATATCAATGAATGATCATAATTTATATGCATTAAATATATCCAAATTGATGATCCAAACTGTTCTTTAGATAGAACATTAAATCATACATATATACATCTCCCTAATTACCTGTTGTGATGATCCACAAAGGCAAAAAAAAAAAAAAAAAGAATTTCCTCCTCCCATAGTAACTGCATAGTGTCTCTGCTTTCCCTCTTCTCTATCTAATTTCACCGTTTCCATTTTGCTGCTCCCTCTTCTTCTTATAAAAACAATGTTGCCACCCATGCACCGAAATCAGTTTGCACACAGAACGATTGCTTACCTTGTTGACATGTGGTGATTTTTGACTTTTTATATGTTGCTTTGACACCAAACTATTACAAAAATGGAAGTTAGGTTTTTTACTTTCCGCTTTTCCAAATAAAAGGGAAGAGATGGGCGAGAAGACTGGTGAAGGGTAAGAGCATTTTGTTCTTTTGTTTCTTTTTTTAAATTACTTTAAAATTTTTTAATTTCAACTGATCAAATTGGTTCACAGGTTGAACTATAATTTTGCAGGTTTTGTCAACTTTTAGCCATTAGCTAGGATTGAGAGCATGGGTGATTGGCCATCAAATTGATCCAACTAGTTGGTCCAATTTTAATAACACTGATATAGATTACATTACAAGAAAAAGAAGAAAAGGGAGTTATAATAATAAAAAATAGCAACGAAAATGGATTTTGTTGTTTAAAGTTTATTTACCATCCTTTTATTACAACCAAATAAAAAATTGACTACTCAAGATAATTTAGCAATGAATTTTTCATTACTAAAGGTTACAATTTAGCATCCACTCCATTAATTTTGTTGCGAGAAACTTTAAAAAAAAAAACTTCTAACCATGAATCTTAACAAGATTACATTATTGCTAATGAGGAGTGGTAAAGGAATTTTAACTTTTAAAAATAGATTATTTCATTATTAGAAGTGATATTTATTGTAGAGTTAAAATAAAATGACGTGATGAGATAATTTAGTCAAGTGTGCATTAAAAGAATTAGATAAATGATTGAAAAAATATATGCAAATGATTAAAACATAAACAATATATTGGGATAAATGATTGATAAGATAGAAATAATCATTAAAAATAGGAATAATAATTAAAAAGAAAAGAATCTAAAGTGTAATGAATAGTACCTTGTATGGTTGGAATGTAGAATATAGTCTAAATGTGTAATAGAGAGGGTATGTAATTCTACCACACACCCTAGGAAATATCTGCTGAAGACAACAAGTAGTGATTGATGAGATGATTGAGTTCACTTCTGCCATGTACTACCTCAGAAACAACAGAATAAGGTTTCCACAATTAGGACCAAAACAACAATGGACTAATCCAACAGACTAGGCCCATGCATAGCGTGTTGTCCCTTGTCATCTTGTATATTTCTGCGCATGAAGTTTCTCTCAGGACCCATCATCTACGAAAGAATTGTGCCCGAGAAACAACCTACCACAGCCTACTGATGGACCCAAAACTATAGAATCCATGAAAAGGCCGTAGCTTGTTATAAAATCACAATCATAAAATCACTTTGGACATTGTTACTGAAAGGAAATAAAGCCAAATCTGTTGAATTTGCCCTGTAAAGCGATAAGAGTTCTGTGTCTGAGCACTTTACATGCGTCCGAATGTTACAATCTACAATGTAGGGCCAACAAATCTGACCATCCATTTATCAGTTGGCACTCAATGATCCACAACTCTAGTTGCTGTATTTTACTCATAATCCATCTAACTTGCATCTTTTTCAAATGTGGATAGTGGAACAAGTGTCTGCTTCAAGAAGGAAAAATGGACAGCCAGGATTGCAGCAAAGTGGGCCTCTTGCGATTAGGTTGAGATATACTTATTCATCATCTGCATCGTAGCCTCTCGTTGAAGTTTTTTAACTCCATGATCATAGCTTTCAATGGGAATTTGAATCGGCACCTTACCAGATTCTTTGCTTAAGGTTGCCCTGATGCTCCACTGACTTGAATCTGGATACTGGAACTATACATATCCATTATCTACCGAAAAGAGAGCACAAAAGGATAAAACTATGTTAAGTGTACAGGATTACTTTTAACTGAAATACATGAAAATTTTCCATTCGTTTTTCTTTGAACACAAAAATAGATTTCACATTGGCAAGGGTGCGCATTAATTCGCCTCTAAAGTAATAATAATACACGTAAAATGCAAACTTACCGAGATTGTACAAATCCGGGATCACATCTCCAGAACAATGACTGCACGAAAGGATGAAAATAATTTCATCAGCAGAGTTATTTAAGTGTGCATGCATCAGCGCGTTCATATGCATGCTAGTTCCATTCAAGTGTTTCTTTTTGAAGATTGTGTTGTAGAAAGCTAGCAATGTTAACATACATTCCGAATCGGTCTTGACCCATTTGTATCCTTCATTTTCTTTTACGTCAGCTGAATCCTCCGCCTCTTTCATCTTGGCCGTCCGTTTATGCACTAGGTATTTCTTTGTAGACGACAACGAGCCGCTGTTTTGTGGGTATATCTTCTTTTGAAGTATCTTCCTGATTAGCTGTAAATGACAGAGAGATTAGAGATATATGCGTTGTGCTGCAACTGAAAACAACGGATGCCACATGCATGGGTTGTTTATGCATACCTTGTCTATTCTAGACTCTGGAATTGGATCTCTGAGGCTTGGAGCTGGTGCCAAGCCTCCACGACAAGCTAACATTTTCTTAAGAAGAAAGGAAAATGATTTTCGCCTGATGGCGTTGTTTTCATCTGCACATACTCCTTTATCTTTTCTCAAAGTAACACTGCCAGTTCTTGAAATGTCATCACCATGTTCACCATCCAAATCATCGCAGAATCTCTTGCAGACTGTTCGATCAACCTCTAAGCTTGATGGGCAATTTAGAAACTTATCTAATGGGAGATTACCTATTTGTCCTTCTCCCAATTCAGCAGCATTAGGAGCTGGTTTAAGTGCTAATAGCTTTGTTAATTCCTTTTGTAGCTTGCCCACTTCTTCCTCTGTAAAATCCGACGGATGGTGGGATGAATTTGAAGCGTCAAAGGAACTATTTCTCTCTTCGGATGAATCAAGTCTATCCGAATCATCCCTGAATTGGTTCATTCCGAAAGTTCCGATTGCCAACAAACCGTGGGGCCAATCACTGAATTCTTCTTTGATGGGTTCTTGAATGGGAAAACCTAACAGCACAAAAATGGAGTAAAGAGAAAATTAGAACTGTAGTTAATCAGTTTCTTACAACAAGATCATTTCAAGTTGAGGTTTCCATAGTAAATAGCAACTTGTTGCAAATGAAGAAGCCTCTAGTCATTTTATGCAGGCCCATGAAATTAATAATTGCAACAACTTGAAAAGAACAACCCAAAACCACTGGCATTATTAAAACGTTATAAGAAAAGAAGCGTCTACTGATCAAGGTTCAAACTAATCAAATTCTCTGCATATGCACATCAAAGGGGAGGCCTTACTTTTATCAATACATTCTCCATCATCGAAAAATGATCCAAGTCTATAGTCTAAAATCTCTACGGTTCCTCGAGATGCATGACTTCCAGTTGAATGCTTAGTAGCTATTGCTTAGTGGTCGGACAAGTTGGCTCGGGAAGAGGGTTGGGGACGCAGCCTTTCGGTCCCCAAGAGGACGTGAGTCATATCTTAGAGGCACGTGCCACATCAAATCGCGGTGAAAAATGAAGTTATCATCGAAATTGAAAGACCCACGTCAGATCTGAAAGGAATGATCCGCACCTGAGCCGTTGGTGACAAGAAGAGGCAAGAACATAAATAAGGCTCGGCGTTTTGGAGGCAAATCTGGGGTGTCTGCCAATGGTGTTCGATCGTGGAAGAAGAAGGGCCGGAGATGTGATTCAACGGGATAGATAGGAGCTGGTCTAGCGGAATGAAATTGGTTGCCGGAAGGAAGCATGACAATAGGAAGAAAACGAGAAACTGAGAATACAGCCGATTGATGAGCTGTGAACATCTGATTGACATGGGTTGGACAGCAGCCGGATCCAAAAGGCCAGATCTTTACTTCTGAACTAAAGCCTACACAAAACAACTACTAATTTTTTATTTGAGTTAAAATGACCTAGGAGTAAAGATAATATCTAAATCATCAATACATACAAATTTTATTTTGGATACAATTAGTTTATATTTTTAATCAAATACAAAAATTAGATGTTAAATCATATTTAAAGAAAATATAGTAATATAATACCCATATGAACCACTTTATTTGAAAATGCATATTTTAAAGTTTTTAACAGCTTTTTTTGGGAATGTAATGGCCCACATAAATCAAAGTTGTTTTATTTTATTTTAAACGTATTGAATTTAAATTTTGAATAAATGAATAGTTTGAATTATCAGAATGAACATAAACTGTAAGCTCACTTTTATAGCCGGCTCTGCCGAATCTTGTTGGGTGGAGTTGTTGACTTGGGGGCTAGGCTGATCCGTGTGTTTGAGTCAGCGCAGCGTGCAATCCAGCTCTACCCAAAAAAGGAAAGAAAAGGTGTTTCCAGCACGCTGCACTTTATCAAGCTATGACAAGCTATCACCGCTAGATCTCGAAAGTTCACCACTCCACTAGAGTAGAGAATAGTACATGCACTCGCTGCACTCCCCATTTTTAGGATATGGCTTTTTCCGTGGAACGCAATTATTGTTAGACAGCTTTTATGCTTTTGTCTTATGTATTTGCCATTCTCATCGCAAAATTCTGTTTACTTTTATCATTATCGTCAGTTGGTTTGTCAATGGGCCCATTTCGAACTTCACAAAGATAGGTTTTTATTTCTTGGTAAATTTTTATGATAAATATATAAGACTCAACAGTCCAATCTTGTAGTCCATTTACCCACAACAAAGATAAGAGTTGATAACATGCATCTTGCAGGTCTAGCCTTCCAATTAGCAATCCCTCTCCGTCCAAACCTGTCGAACGGTTGGCAAAGGTGTTTCTAGATGAGGTCTTTGGTTAGTGAGAATTCAGCGATGTGGGTCACCTAAATATGGAGAATCGCTGGTTGGATCATCAGTTGGCAAGGCCGGAGAACCACTTTACTGCCGATTGATTAAGAATACCTTAGGGCAGAACATGGGAATTGTGTATAGATCACATTATCTTCTGTTATTAAATGTGGGAATATCGGATGAAGGATTGGGATGAGATTGTCAGAAATGTTTATTGCAAACATTGAAAATATGTGAAGACAAAACTGTGCTGATCAGTGAGAAAACCAGATATTCCAGCGTTGGTTCCCCATCATTTGAGAAAGTACCAGGGGGCTCCCCAATCCAGAAAGCTCAAATCTCGGATCCCACCAACCAGCGCATGTTCACTTGCCTGAAGATGCTCAAGAGAGAGAGACTCACTCTTTTTACTTGTTAACTTTTTTTAATAGCCATTTATCTATGGTTTCGATTAATCACCGTGATTTTATCCCTGAAAGAAGGGCAGTGGCAACTTATTGTGACGTATGTGCGAAGGAGGACTCAACACCCTGTAAAACAATAGGTAAAAATCTATACATCTACAGGAAGGCAGATTGGAAGGGAAGAGCGAGCCGGCCAAATCTTCCTCTCTCTCTTCTTACGTTGATTGACTGTTATCAAACCTAGAAAAAATAACTATTCCTTCCCACCTTTACTAACAAGGTTCATTTTTCCCTTGTTTTTCTTCTTTAACGAGAATATGGACGGTGACGTTTATATTAACTGAAGGACAAAAGCTTTCTCGTTCGAGGGTTTATTTGAGGCTCCACTGAAATCAGGTTGGCAGTTTTTGTAAGATTGAAAAGAATCCAAGTCCAACTAAATCATGCATTCATCGTCCTAGGACAAGTTAGGACCGACAACAGAAACAACCATCATTTTCATCTTGAACCAACTCCCTTTCTTAAGTGTCTGACAAAAAATCCCAAAACAAGATGTCCCTTTCAAGACCCTCAACAAAACGTTAGAAATACATGCACTTGTAATGGTCTGAATTATTAGTATGGATCGTATCTTCACACCCTTTTAAAATCTACCAGGCTTCACAGATTTGACCCGACAAGGCAGGAAGAAAAAGGAAAACGAAAACCACTTGCCCATGTCAGTAAAACCAACCAAATCAAAATCCAATGAAGATTACCAACAAGACCCATAACTCAAAAAGAATAAATAAATAAATAAACAAAGGGAAGAAAAGAAAAAATGAAGAAAACACACTTACTATTGCTTGATCCGACAGGCGGTTTCTTGCTCCCATGTCTACCATTGAACTTATTGTGCATCCAGTCGAAGATCTACCAGAAAATGGTAAGAAAAAGAATCATTACCACTAAATGCTGATGAAATCAAAAGCATGCAGAGAGTACCATTTTCTAAGCTCTGTACCTTCATCTCGCTAACTAAGAATAAGTGGTAGTTCGGCAGAACAATCAGAAAGCCTGGAATATCTCTGTAAGAATGTCCGAGAATGAGTAGAATTTAGGTGAAGCCAATGCGAGCATTAGAAGGTTTAAATAGAGGCATGGGCAGTGAAGAATTGAATAGCCAGGCAAGCAGTCTGTGGTTCAAGTTCCCAAACACGGCCTTCTGCCACTCTAGCACGTGTGCCTTTTCAGAGAGACACAATATTTCTACTCGCATAGCTGCCGTTCGAATCCTACTCGCCGTTCCCACGTGTGCCAATTCAAAGGTAGCTCTTTCTGACATTCCCACATGGATCTGGAGTGGCCCCAACGAGTGGGCCAAACTGTCTTCATCATAATCGCCATGATACTACCGCTGTCCAGCATTATCACATAAGATAACCAAGAAAATTAAGCATCCTAGCTCTTTAACTGCCAAATGTATGGTAATACCCTTAACTCTACTCGATTAGAAGTTCTATTTGGTTTTGGCCAACTAAATCCCGTTGACGTACAAAACCCTCTCAATTTTATCCTTCAAATCAACTTTCTAGTTCAAAAGATGCCTATGCTACAATTTACACTCTAACCTTTAATTTTAAGTCATATTTGTTTTTATATTAGTTTCGAAATTAACTTTATTACCAATTAAGCTAGCCAAATAGACAAAATCATGTGGGCTTTGCATGCTCATGGAATCTAGTGAGCCGAAATGGGATAATACTTTGAGAAGAGTTGAGGGTGTTAAACGTAAATGAAAAAATTGTTTGGATATTTTCCGTTTTACCATTGAACAACAATCCCAATTGAATGGCAAGACGAATAATCTTGCAGCACTTGGTAGAAAGGTACTTCAACCTTGCTTTACATGTCTAATTATCATCGATGAATCTGCTGGAGGAAGGGAGCATGGTCATGGATCATATCTAATTTGAGTTGGGAACTTTATAAGACAGCTAAAAAGGAGTCTTGTGGAAGATTAAGTAGACTCACCTTGATATTTAAATCAACAAAAGGTTCCAAAAAAATAAAAAATATATATATATATATGTGGGGGAAGAAAAAGAATGATTTGAGTTAGGATAAGTATGATGACCCTTGCTCTTTAATTGATTCCCTTCACATAGGTAGGTTTAGGATTTTGTGTGTCGAGGTACACGCAATGGCAGTCTTCCAATAGAAATGCACTCTACCTGGCTTGACATGAGTCACATGACTAATTATATAGGTAGGTTTAGAATTTTGTGTCTCTAGCTATGCACGGTATGTGCAATGACAGTCATGCAGCACTTGATTGAAACGTACTACAAACTAGCTTGCCATGGCTTATTATCAACCATGCTAACCGTTGATGGATGAAAATTACTGGAGATGGGGACTATAATCCATGCTGGAGAGCTTGTCTAATTCAAATTGGGAAACTAATAAAAAAAAAAAAAACTTGATGGGAGATAAGTATGCATAGCATGTGCAATGACAGTCCTATTTGGAGTGGTAAGGGAGTCTTGATGCTATCATAGAATGGTCCATCCTATTGCCCTGGTTTATTAAAACTTTCCGGATGTTCCTAGGCATAGGTCATCGAACCTAGGCAAGTGGATGCTAGATGGGTTAGCATTAGGTTGTGCTGGGCTAAATGAGCGACGATCCCAATATATAACAATAATAAAAATCATAACAATTATTATTATTAGGGATATTTTTACTTATAGTTAGGCTTTTTCACAAAATTGTATGTTTAATAATATTTTAAAAGTATTTATAAAATTATTAATAAATTACCAAAAATATTATCTTTTTACTAATTCTATCATGTTTCATCTAAATAGCCATAAATGGCTGTCTCCGATCCAATGCATACATGAAGTTGACTATATATTACAGTTGGTTACATAATATTCATTGTCATGTATATAGTTAACTACACATATGTGCCAAATCCCTTTTCTTAAAAAAAGAAAATCACATTTTTTTTGGATCACCCTATCATCTCCCACTTCAAGCCCTAGAATAATCAAGCAATATGTTCAACATTTAATCATCCTTCCCATCCTCTTATATCCCCATCAAACTGTAGAGAGATGGCTCCCAAAACGAAGAAACTAAAATTCAATCGGTGGTTGAAAAAATCTGAAACTAAGGTTAGTTATGCTCAAAGTATTTACGAAAAAAAAAAAACCAAGTTTATTCATTGTGATTTTTTTTAACACTTTAGGAACTATTAGAGTGTGTTTGATAATGAGGAAGAAAGGATAGAATTTTTTCTTTACTTTTTTCCACACCATTTAATATGATTTAATATCATAATTACCTAACAACTCTTTTTTATTATCTATATTTTTAGTTATTATTTTATATTTTTATATATAAAAAGTTTATTTATTTTATCTTTATTTACTTTATTTTTAATCATTGCATTCTACTAGATCACTCTGCTCCTTTTTTTTTACTTTTTCGCATTTCTTTTTTTCCCATATCTTTTCTACATTCCCAAAATAGATGTGGAAAAAAATATATAAAAAGTGAGAAAAATGATATTACATAACAGGAGATAATAGTTAGAAATAAAGTAAATAAAGATAAAATACGTAAGGTTTTTATATACAAAGATGTAGAATAATAATTTAAAATATAGATAATAATAAGAAAAATATAATTAAAATAGATAATTAATTTGTCAAATCACATCAAAAAACATAAAAAGATAGTGGAAAATGGTAAAAAACTTTTTCGAACTCCTTTTCCTCATTACTAAACACAACGTTAGTTTCATTTTTTTTATTTTTTTTGGGTTTTTCTTTATTTTAGGAGCCATCTTTCCAGAGTTTACTATACAGTGATGGAAGAGGACGGGAATGATGGATGGCTGTTGAAAGTATTACTTCATCATTCTAAGGATTAAAGTGAAACTAGGGAGATAATGTTACGTTGGGTGTCAAAAGTAGAATTTTTTCACCGAGTTGGAATCAAGTAGAAGTAAAAGAGGGTGGGGGTAAAAAATATAATTCTTTTATTTTTAAAAAAGATATTCGACACATATTAGTCATGTAGACAGCCGATTGAACCGAAGGTGGCAGGATTAATAAAAATGCAATATTGTTGATAAGTTATTAGTAGTTTTGTAAATATTTTTAGAACACTGATAAAAGTACAATTTTGGCAAGAAAATGCATAGATAAAAATGCAAATATCACTTAATATCACTTATTATTGTTGTTGTTAATGGTGGTAGTAGTAGCGGTATCTGATTAATATTGCTAAGATTTTGTTCCATAAAAAGTTGATTAATATTATTTTTCTCTTGAAAAATAATGAGATATATTTTATTTGTTATTCATGATTTATTTATTTTTGAATTGGATCCGGTTAAAGGTCGAGCATGTTGATACCTGCCCGCTGCCCAGCCTACCCGAAGAAGGGAGAATGGCCCACCAGATTTGGCCTAGATTTTATGTGGGTCAATCAAACTTAAAATGGCAGACCGTGATAGTCGTGGGGTCCTATTTCTGTTTTGAAACTCACGTTGACATGTACGATAGATTTGAGAGCGATGAGATAGGCCCAGCTTCGTACAGCATGTCACGATCAATTCTCGTTCCTTCCCTCTCACTCATTCTACTGTAGAAGATATTTACATATTCTAGAAAATTTTATAATTTTTGAAGGCAAATGCAACTCTATCTTTTACATGAAAATCTTTATCACTTTTATCTTATCTACTACCTCACTAAAGTCACATTTATTTCTTAAAAGTTACAATATTTCACCAATCTAAGAAGAGGCTAGGTAGATAAAGGAAAGAAAAACTTCTTTCTTGGATCTTTTATTTAATAAAAATATTTATCTACTCTAGTTAGTCTTACTTTTTCATAATTTATCATTAACTTTATCTCTTTTTTTATGAAAATTTTAGAGGCGGCAGTTATATAATTTACGTAGAAAATGATAAGGCCTGGAGGTGGCAATATTATATTTGCATATTTGGTATATAATTATTGTAGTTTAGCATATTATATACAGGATAATGATGGTAAATTATGGGAGATTCTGTCAAAATTTTCTCTAAATTTATCACTAGTAACGCTCTAGGGAGGAGGGGCGTTACAATATATTCCCTAAATAAGTTGGTGAAGGCATTGTTATCCTTTCGCACTCTAATCTAAACCATTTTGAAATTGTCAAGGAAATTGATAGCCTATTTTGCTAAACAGAAAATTTTGTAAGCTTTCTCACAATAGTCAGAAAAATTTGTGATGAAATATAAAAAATAGTTCTATCTTTTTATTTTATAATAAAATGAATACAAGAAAATCAGTAACATTGCAGACTGATTGTTAAATGTATCATATTTATTAGTTTATGACTAGTCCCACATGAAAGATTTTAAAATTTCATTTTTCCATAACGAAATGGTAGCGCTATGCTTGCAATCATATGATGTTTCTTCAGCTTTAAGTGACGAGAGGTCCCATAAATGTCACATTCAACACACAGGAAAAAGTTGCCTCACAATGCAAACTAAAATTCAAAAAGAATTAGATAAAACCTACCAAAAACTCTAACCCTATAACAAAAACTGAAAGAAAGAAGATGAAATTGAATTCCCAAAAGAAAAGCTCATGCTTTCAAGCCCTAGGAGTTTTATTTGGAGAAGGATTCAATGCTGCAGCAGGCACTCAAAATTTGGGAGGTCAACCTCTCATTTATGAGCATATTATGATATTTTGATTAGAACCAAATTATTCTTTATATTTAGCACTATTTGAAAGAAATAGAAAATCACTTCAATTGAAAACTCATATGAACATCACCACTAAAAAATATATTATATCATCTTGTAAAAATTAGAAAATTATTTAAAATGATCCTTATTAAGTATTCAAATAATTTAAAATTTAGCATAATCGCTTATCTAATATAGGAGTAATACTTTAGATAGAATAAATGTCTCTTATTTTTTGGTTTCAAAATTGATTAAAATTTTTTAATGAATTCATATATATTCTCAAGAATTTCTATTATTCATATATATATATATGTTTGCAAGCTAGATAATTATGTTTCAGTAGATAAATCTGTAAAAATAAATATAGCGGTATAGATGTAGATTAAATCATTGTGATAGGCCAAAAAGGGGAATATTGAGATTTTTAATGCTTACCAATAGCATTAAAGCATGTTACATTTGGTAGTCGAACATTTCCTTGATTGAAGGTCTCTGCCTAATTGCTGACCAACGACGAGAGGCGACGTCCAGGAAGGAAGTGGCCATGGCTGGCAAACTGCTTGATGGTCTCTAATGGCATCTTTTATCTCACCCATATATTGATCAAATGAGGGAAAAAAAAAACTTCCTATTTCATTTCACATAAGCCTTAATTCTAATGAAATAAGAAAGTTGAGGCCAGCCCAACTTCAACGTTTGCTAGTGCGTAAGGGTTTTGAAGGCCTTGCTTGGCTTCAAAACTCCCAAGTGTGCTAGCGTGCCTCAGATCATCTCTACTGACTTCTCAAATTGGAGTTAGGCGGAGGTTTTATTTCTTACGAAGAGACGAATAAGAGTGAGAGCGTGAAGTCATCAATCTTCCCAAATGCGGATCTTACCTACGCACAACTTTATGGTACTCAACTTTATCTTTTACCTTTTGGGATGGGTGGAAACATTGCGATTTCTGATTTTTCATGATGAATTCGGTGACATTTTTGAAAGTTGTGAATTTTATCTTTATAAGAGTCGGTTTTAGGTTTGTAGAATCTACTGTAAGTATAATTAACTTATTGAACCTTAAATATATCTCTGGTCTCACATCGCCTACTTTGGTAACTTGCACTGGTAGATAAGTCTCACATAGCATCTTACTAGTAAGATGTGTTTTGAAAATCATATAAGTGCAGTTTATCCTATGACCCAAATGAATAGTATCTTGCATGGATATCTCTTACACATTTTGAAAACTAGGTGGGCAAAGTTGGTCCTTGGACAGTATCTTGCAGGATAGCTTTGGGTGGTTCATGTCCATAAAACCTCTTCTTCTTGGTGTTAATTTTGTTTATAACAAAAGTTTGATAATTTTCTAACATTTTTATTCATTTTATGATGGATAAGAGTTCTTGTATATTACTAACAACATGTTTTTCATTTTTTTTCATATATTTCACTTTTTCTTCTTTTTCTTCGTTTTTTACTTCTTTTACTTTCATTTAAACAATGCTTTATTGAAATGGGTTAGATGTTCATTTCCTTTCCTGTGTTTAAATAGAAGAGATTAAGCAAATTAACTAAAATGCATTGTCTATTCATTAAAAATTTTGGCATTCTATTAAAGAATTATGAGTTATTTTCAAATATACTTATATCGTTTTATCTATATTATATATATACTCTCTTTGTTTGAAAAATAATAAATAAGCCTATATTATGTTATCAATATTACAAATATACTCGCATCTTTAAGGTTATATATTAACTCATTAAAAAAATTTAATTCCCAAAATACCCTCCCAAACTCATTCCGTTCCTCAACAACTCTCGTTTTTTGTCCATCATCACTACTTCAAATGCATGAATTAACAACTCTGCCACTTACCTGTCACCTGACACCATGTTTTTATCTGATCAGCGATCAACACCATCCACCTAATTGGCTTCATTTGCACGACTCCGTAGCACTTGTCGCCACACCAAATCCTTTTCTTGAGTGATAGAAAAAGGGCCAAAAAACATTTTGCCACCCATGCTATCTTCCTCCACTCCAGCATGGTTGCAGCTCCTTTCCTTGCTTAGCTACCACTTCCCTTCATTTTAGCGATCGGAACTAAGAAGAGGTGTCCCAATTTTTAATAAGTTATGGTTTGCCTCCTGCTCTATCATCGCTTTTCAACGCTGAATTAGTCCAAAAATTTCGACAAAACCTACTGTTGGGTTATTGCATTCAGTTGGCTGCCTCGTTCTTCACTCTTTCCTCTAGCCGAAACTCATTGCCTCTTCGGTGATGTTGCAGTCTGTTGTTGCTAATCGCGCAAATTGGCTTCAAGTCCAACATTTCATCCACAATGTTGGAAATTTTCGAAATTTGATTTTTAAAATTATACTATAAATAATTATCTTGGTATAAAATACAAAGTAATTAATGAAAAATTGGTAAAACTTTGGTTTCACAATTAGAGATCTTGAGTTTGAATTCAACATTGACAATTTGAGATTTTTTAAATAAAAAAAGAGAAAATAAATTTCTTACCTTTAGTTTGTATTGCTTGTGATTGGTATCTTAAAGTGGATAGGAATTATAAAAGAGGTATATAACTGTCCAGGTTGCCCCAAATCGATTGTTTAGGTAGCTTTCGAAAGAGCCATGCAAAATAGGAAAATTGTCTAGGGTGTTCCCAATGTAAATACTCTGACACTCAAGTCAATAAAAGGAATTCTTTGAGAGGGCATATATTAGTAGTAAGTACTTGTATTCTAAGGAATGCATATTTGATCTTTTTATACTTGAGCATGGGTGAAATGCGCACAATTGAGATACATATGTAATTCGAACATATATAGAGTAAAGATTCCTGCCCTATTGGAAGATTTTAAAAAAATATGTATCCTTAGTTCTTTCAGAATTTTCTTTTATTGAAAAATGATTCTTATTAGAATAGGAACCTAAAATGGCATAGTGTCAGTTAGACAATGAATATCCTATGTTAGAATTTCCTAACAATAACTATTTTTTGAAACGTTATGCTAGAAACTTGCATGGGACATGTGAGGAGTTTGAATGCATTCAAATGCTTGAGCACGTGGCATGTAAGAAGCATCTCTACATAGAAAGCTTTTGTTGCGGAAGGGATTTCAAGCGGTGTACGGAGGTTGTGCACGTTAACCAAAACTCTAGGATTTCAGTTGCATCTTATTGATTGCCCGGCTTGGATTAGCAAAGTCACTTGCTCATTGTCTCCATTCAACCCACTCTAAGACAAAATATTCAAGTAAATCACTCATTTCTTTATCTAAACAAGTCAGTCCATTGCTATCAAGTTATTTAGTAACCAGATTGAGAAGCTGCTTTTTTTCTTTTGTGATTTTAGGTTTGCAACTTGTATTTTAAGAGCAACTGCAAATACCTTAAAGTAGCAATATAATATGTATAATTGTCTAAGGATTCTGGCATTCTATTAATTGTAATATCTCTATTTAGTTATCAATGGCTTTTTCTTTCTTGTATTTATTATGGATAAGGGTGCAACTAGGTACCAATCAACCTGTAAATCGGCCAATCCAATCCTTTCATTACTAGAGTAAGGTTGGATTAATTCCGAAAATGGGTTGAAAATCTGGTTGAACATAATCTAAATAGCTAAATGGGTTGGTCAAGGGTTGTCTAAGCTATCAACCTTACCCATTAAGTAACCCAGTTACCAACCCAAATATGTTGGTATTGTTTGTTTTATACTTTGATGATTATATTTAAATCCTTAATTTAATTTTTCCTAATCTAACAAAGTTGCACCAATCTATATAATAATTTGGTTTGAATCAACTTTAGTATATTGGTATAAATTTTAAAAAACTTGAATATTTTAGGCATTTATGTAACTCAACCATTTACAACTCATTTATAACCTGTTTACAACCCGAAATCAACCTGCAATCAAACCCCAAATTTATAGATGGGGTAGGATTAGGGTTGAGGTTTGAGAGAAAATAAGTTGAAAATGGGTTGACTCTCACCCACCGCCGCAACCCGGCAGAGTTGCACTCCAAACTGTGGGTAAGGTATTCCTAATTTCGTGATGAAATTTCAAAATATTTCTCCCAATCCCGCACACAGCCTCCCGCCACTTGGCAAAATGCTCCAAACGCAAGAGTTCATTTTGCACCGATAATCAAGTGCTGAAGCGATTGATGTGAATAACTACTACCGACTTTATCTTAATGATTGAGACATGCTTAGTGATAATATCCTGTTCCAACACGTGACGGATGTGATCCTCTGATTTTTGGAGGCCGTCTAATACATGCGACGTATGCGGGGAATCATCACACTAGCCTGGAAAGCGAATGCCTCCAACCAACCCCAAACACCAACTGCCCACTCCACATCACAAAAGTGTAAAATCAAAGCTGTTAAAAGGCCAAAAAGTAAACAGATGTGGCACACATTCGTGCGTTGTGATGTTAACGGCGTGTCTGGTAGCATAGGGTAGGATAATAATGCGAGCTTGAAAGAAGGGGTAAAAAAAAAAATAATTATTAAAATTAAGAAAAGATAAAGCGTCATTTCACCGCAATTATTTGTTGGCTACCGAATAATTTGGTGGTTGATTATGGCGCTGAGAGGAATTTGCAGGGCCAGTTTCGTCCAACTGTGTGCGTGAGTAGACGTCACGTGGCTTAACTACTCACCTGCCCGGCGGGCAGCTGGGGATTTAGGTGGACCCACAAAAGGCATGGCCAGTCTTTCGTTCCAGCCCACCTTCTCGTGGCTCTGTCCCTCAACCACCGGACCGCCCGCACACTCCCACCAGCCGCTTCGGGCAGCGGGCAGCCCGCTAGTGGGACCCCTATAATGCCCCGCTCCAGTCGGCGTCCTCATGCACGTGTTCTCTTCCCTCCCCATCCACGTATTTCCCTCGACACCATTCAAAATCACGGGCGACGACGCCTTCTTAACAAAACATGTGGCAGCGATATGAAATTAAATAAGCATATATGACTAAACCCATTGGAATTTCGATATGATTTGCTAAGATATGTATGCTTGCTGCGACAGATACCGAAGTTACATGATGGGCATGTCGTAAAAAGATATGGAGACAGACAGATATGTCATTGTTTTGGACCGTCCAACAAAGCTGCACCGATTTGATGGGGGTGGGTCATAACAGTCGAACTAATCCGACGGTACTAATTTTTGGTTTTAGCGTGGAAGGCCCAGCTTCTGTTGTCCACGCGTCGCATAATACAACACAAATCGTGGCTGCATTTCCTTGATATTTGCTACCGTTGCACAGCAAGAGAGAGAACGTAGCGCATCTGGTGGGCCATCAGCCATGCACAGTCACCTAGGCAGCGGCCCAACCCAAGTGCCTGCCTATTACCAGCTCCGGATCTAGGGGGGATTCTTTTCTCGAACTAACCAAGCCGCCGGCCCACGTCTCTCCTTCGACGTTTTCCACATCTTATCATGAAATTTCAACGGTTGAGATCATTGCACCAATCCCATTTTTTACCGCTTTCGTTCCGTGAGTTGCAGTCCTCGTGAATCACCACCGTTAAAGAAACAACGCATGCTGTATTGCCTGTCCGTCTGCGATCGGCACCTTTCCGCAAAAGGAGTCGCACGCGCGATTGTCCGCGGAAGCAAGTGGGCCAGCACCACGTCAGGACCAATGGTGGATCATCAGTTTATGTCGGTCGAACACGTGTGGCTGGCCGCGAAATGTGGGTGTTGACTTCTACACTCTTACAGGGACCGCGCGAGTAACTCTGACTCCTTTATTAATAGTGATTAGTCGCCGTTAATTAAGCTTAACGACGTGGTTTGTTCCTGAGCCGCGTATTTTAAACTTGGTTTTCCTCCGTTCTTGGGAGTGTCTCTCCCTCCGCAAGAGGTTTGATAATTTTACATGCGTATGGATCCCTGTTCATTGACCCCGGATATTGGATGCGCGCTAGATCTGAGCCATCCATCAGATGAACTCTGATGATAGATTTCACGCCTAGATTTGGAATAACAGTTGGACCGCCGTGTTAACCAAATCTAAAATGGATACCCAAGCACATGAACTGCACTAGACCGTTGCACGCGTAGTACGGGATTGTTTATTTCGAACCGGAGATCCAAAGGGTGTATGGGATTGTTCCTGTCCAAGGAGAATTCTTAGGGCAGGATGCAAGTGAAGTCATTTAGGACGTCACTAGGCATGATTAATTGGCGTTAATGACGGAGTGATTAATGATTTAGTAATGTGGTCCGTGGAAGAATGTAGAAGTCAAAGACACACGTCGGCCCTCGGCCCGACATGATACGATCTGCCCGCAGGATTCGGTCCTAAATTTCGGTGTGGATGAGATTATTAGAACAAAATATCTAGCAGACCACCCGAAGAAATAGATCATCTATGACATCATCCACGCCTCTGTTTACGATCTTGGCAACTCGATCTAAACCGTCCAAATAGATACCATGCTGTGCATTACCAATCATCAATCCATCTTATAAAACCCAAGTGTCCGATCTTTCATCCTAGGCGAGTGTTAGGCAACAGATGAAAAACCGCCTAAACTTCTCTGGGAAAAACAGCAAAGTAGATGTTATTTACATGAAATGGTCATTTTCCTTTTGGGCTGGGGGTAGGGTATGAGCCGTGACTTGGATAGTTTGAATATCAAATTGCCATTCCAGTTATTTAGCCAAGAAAAAGCTTTGATAATAGCTCATGATTAAAATAGCGGCCTGTAAAATTAATGGAGTTGGCATTTATTCTCAAATGCCTGATTAAGGATTGATTTAATTAGGCTTCCCCACCAAGTTTAAATTTGAGTGATTTGAATTAAGGATAGATTAAAAAAATTTATGAGCCTTAAATAGATAACTTAAACTTTTCATATCAAACAATATTTGAGCCTAGCCATTGACTTATATGGTTGAGAGGTGCAAAAAAAATCATAGAGAAGGAATTTTTTTATCATTGAATTTTTTTTTTACCTGGAAACTTATATTATATTACATATCACTTAAATAGCCAAGGCGTGTATTTAAAAGAGGTTGTATTAAAAAGAATGTATATTATAAAAATGTGGTATTATATAATGTCAGTCAAATAATTTTTTTTAATAAAAAATAAAAAATAATTAAAAACAGAAGTAACAATGAAAAAATATGATTATTAATGGTAGGAAAGGTGTTTCATTAGTCTAAAAAGAAGTGTAAGAGAATACATTACAAATAAATTCTAAAAATAATTTTTTCACTAAATAAATGAATGTATGTTTGGTATTGTAAGGTGAACATAAAATGCAATGTTAGTCCTTCATTGTCCAGGAAGGCTCAAACCAGTCCATTGAATTTGAAAGAGGGGATAATCCTTCAAAAATTTAAAAGATCTAAGCAGTGATGCGTCAAGTATAAGAGAATCCACTTATACATTAACAGCATTCCAATTTATAACATTATATATGTATGTATATATGTATGTATGTATATATGTATATAGTTGAAAACTAGTTGGATTGGGTCAAAACTATTATAACTTCGGGGGCATATCCACCTGGAGATGAGGGAGACATGCAACATTTTATAATTTGATGGAATAGACTAGGTGCTTTTTCACTGACTTGATCGTGAAAGAGACCCCCACATTGGCTGCGCAGTCTATACCCCTTGTTTGGATAGGCACATAGAAAACATGCCAATTCTAAGACAACAACTCAAATGGAGATTCCTCGTTATTGAAACCGTTCAAATTGTTGGATTGTATGCGTCCTAATGTGCTATGCCCTCGAAAGGATGCCCGTGCAACTAGAAGGGTACATGATTCGTGTGTCATGACATGACATGAACCCTGGATTGAATTGAATTTTAGCATTGATGATTTGGGATTCAGGTCCTATTTGATTTAGCTTACTTTTGGGGCTTATAACTTCATCATCATCATTAAAAGTTGTTCTCCACCTATTTAGAGTTAGTTACAAGGAAATTTTGTTGCACCATTCTTATTAATCTTGAATTACATTTTCACTAAACTCTAGTGTTTATATATTTTTCTTAATTATTTCTGGCCATACATTTCCCCTTCCTCTATCTCTAGTCAAGGATTCCATTAGGGCTTATAACTTATTTGTTTAAAATAAATAGATCTAAAAGATAAGTTGCATTTAATGACGCTTATGAAAGGAGTTCATTTGAATTTTCATCCTCAACTATATATCCCTACTAAACATATATAATTCCCAAAATACCTGATATATTAAATCGGTTTTATCATTAATCTTTTAAAATTTTTTATACAAAATTTTTACCTTTTTAACTAAATAAGTGAAAATAATATTAACAATCATTAACTAAATAAACATAAAATAGAGTTTTAAATCAAAAGACAAAAGAAAGTTCTAATTACTTAGTAAGTTTAAATTTTATTTATTTTCAATTTCTTATATTTATTTATTAAATTAAAATTTCTTAAAATCATTTATTTAGATTTATCTAAAATTTTAATTATATTTAAAAAACTTTAAATGTTTAGCCTAAAGCATATTTTTAAGGATAATTTGGACTTTTATCTATTATTTTAATATTTTAATTTCAGCTACATTAAATTAAATGTAGCTTGACAATTTTAAGGCACTTACTTCGGCTACGTTAAGTAGTTTTCATTCATTTGTTTTCAGTCGCTTATCAATCATCTATCAACGAACTTTAGGCACATAAAACGAGTGCCGGCTTCCTTCCTAGTATCCATCAGGTAATAGGTTCTAGTCTGCATACCCATTTAGAAGATTCACAGCCTTTCCTGACTAGTCTTATTCTATTCTTTGTGGCTTTGTGTTGCTAATGCGTCATTTAGACATAACTTGTTGGAGAAAAGAATGAATGGACGAGAGCATGTCAACAGGGACGTGAACCCAAGTCAGACACTTTCTTATTACTGTTAAATCACCCTATCCAACAAAAGAAAGTATCGAATCGCTTCACAGGGATTTTGCTGCCTTTGATACCTCTTTCTGGGTGCTTCCAGTAACCTTTTTTCTTTTAAATATTTCTCTTGGATCTTTACCCCAACCAAACAATGCTTTCTTAAAGGAAACCCTAAAAGT
The DNA here is from genome assembly GCA_036873735.1 of Pouteria campechiana. NCBI lineage: Eukaryota > Viridiplantae > Streptophyta > Magnoliopsida > Ericales > Sapotaceae > Pouteria > Pouteria campechiana. Next base: position 23,366 of record JAYJMB010053493.1, read on the forward strand.
ACTTCTAAGGCACTAAGGTGATAAGGGCCCTCGTTTCTTTAACTTTGGGAGGCAAAATCAACCAAGTTGAACCTCTCCCTTGCTTGGAATACCAGTAAGCATGTAGCTTTTCAGTGAATTGATGGAAGCCCTAGAAAATGGATGACCTATAATTCTTTCATTGGTGCATAGAAGCAGCAGGGCATTGCTGTTGAAAGAGTTAGATATTTCACAAACTTTGACAGCTTTTTGCAGCTTGCTCATGCTGTGCAGCAGCTCATCTCATGGTTTCTGCTAGTTTCTTATTAAAAAATTATACATATATTCTGGAGAAGTTTGTTTAGAGAGACTTTCCTAACATGAACTTCATCTGATTATATTCTAGATTTTTTGCTCTATAAATTATCATAAGAGAAACCTATTACATTGAAGAGCATGGAATCGATTCTATTAGTAAAGTATGATAAGAGCAATTGAAGCTTCTAGTGGCCCATAATGAGAGCTTGAATGGCTTCGAAGATCATGTACAATACAACCCATAATGATTCATTTTCCGGCGGCGGAAGCCGAGTCTTGCTCTAGAAGTCATCATAAGTCGCATCATCGTGACCGGCACAGGCCGGAACATGATCGTTGGTCTGCATCGCCTTACCGGAGATGCGGGCGAAAAGTCATTTTGTACAATTCTTAGGAATTGTAAAGCATCCTGACAGAACCCCATGTTAATATGAGTTGGTTAATGATTTAGTAATATTATTCCTGGATGCTATTCAAGTTAATGCGGTCCCCTAGCCGGAAGAGCGTAGAAGTGAAGCCAACACAAATGTTGATCCCAACACAATCAAACTGTTAGATCTGCTTTGAAGGTGTGGTAAGGATGATGAGATCGAAAAAGGGCAAAAGGATTTGGAAAAAGTAGCAGACCACAAGAAATAACAGGTCATCTCCTACGTCAACCGGCACGGACTCAACTGGTTTCTACAAATTCCTAAATTTTTCTACTAATCCTTAAGAGAACAATTCAGCATTGCTAGAAAATTTCAGCCGCCAGTCAATTCTCTGTTTTCCAAACTGCTTCTACTTCTTGACTAATGCATTTAATCAACTGTGCCAGAAAAGTTTTAATCCTTGTACATCTTTTGGTTTATGCAGTACTTAAATTACCAGTAACATAGGGATTTCATTTTTTTCCTTTTTCTTTTTTATCCCCTTTTCTGACAAAAATGTGCAGTTGAAGAGTAACTGATTATTCACCTCACACTTTTCCTCTCACATGAAAAACATAAATCAGACACAAAGCTAGGGCTGCATGCAGTGGTAAAACCAATGATAAATGTATGAAAATTAAATTATCTGCCGAATAAAAAAATGATCACACATAAAACATTTCTCCTATAAGTAAAAAATAATAATATTCCCTTAAGCAGAAAACACAAATTAACCATGAATAATTAGCTGGTATTCATGTAAAGAGGCTGGGAGGCACTAACCAAAAAGTGATATACAGGCCAAGAAATCTCCATAAATATTGTGGGCAATGTAAAATTGTGGTCATATAAGCCGAAGAATTTCACAATGTAATGACGCAAGTATTTTTAGGCCATGTTGAACTGGCAACCGTCTTATGTTGGTCAGTTTAGACTGTGGTACAGACATGTTAGTGGCCCATTTACATTCATCGTGAATCCTCATAAGGAGGAAGGGAGGGAGAGAGAGAGAGAGAGAGAGAGAGAGAGAGAGAGAGAGAGAGAGAGAGAGAGAGAGTATTGTCACCCATGTGGTAAGCCAGGTTTTCCTTTTGAGAGTTACCAGTCCCAACAAGCGAGAAGCTTCCCTTCTAAAAATCATCAAGTTGTACGACAACGCAAAGGAAAAATACAGCTCCATGACCAACTTGTATGGCAAGCAATAAAGAAAACAAGCCCAACGGGTTTTTCGATAGCTTATCACAGATAATAATCAATAAACAAAACTAGTCCAACGACTTTTCCATTGCGTATCACCTAAATGGTCTTATACTTAAGCTGGACTCAAGGCCAAAAGTCTTACCATGTGCATGGCCTTGAATACAATTTGAGCAGAAACTACAGCCTGATCCATCTAATTTTTGAGACCGAATCAACAGAAACATACAGGAGGAGGATGTGTCATGTCCTGCTCAAAATTGGCTAATTGTGTGTTTGAAGGGGAACACTTCATCGTCTTGCTTTAAAACAACCGATTTTCTCAAGAATTCGCAGCCTGATCTACCCAATGTTTGGGCCAGAACTTGCTTAATGAGAGCCCAAACTGGTGAATGGTCCCGATCTCATAGAAATGCGTCACATGTGCATGGATGAGTAGGGTCTGATAGGGCTGTTCTCTTGGAGGTGAAACTCCCGCGCAGCGCTGAGTAGAATACTGTTATTGCCGACGGATGCTTTCCTCCGTCCAGAAAAATTGCCAGGCGGTCAAAATTCCATGGTCAGAATTATCGCTTTAATTTAGTTAACTATTAAAATCAAATACATTTTTCCAGTCTCATTTTTGAAAAACGCTAATTATTTATGAATATTTCTTTACCAATCAATGTCATAATCAGTGGTAGTTGAACCGGTAAGGTTTTTCGGTTCAATGTCCGACCAGTTTGACCCGTTCGTTCAATGAATGAACCAATTTTTATTTTTTTAGAAAAAATTAAAAAATTAATGCAATGTGATTTTGAAAATTGTAAATCATAAATATCAATATAATATATAAATATTTTTTTATATTAATATATTATTTTAATATATTATTTTATTCTATTAAAATATTGCAAGTAAAAAAAATATTATTAAACCAAATCAAGTTAAATCGAATTGGTAAATTAACTGGTTCACGGTTGGACCCGTTCGACAGTCCGGTGCGGTTCTGATAACAGTGGTCATAATAGTTACCTTCAAATTTCAATTATTCAACTATTTGGAGACTTTCTTTTTTGAAATTTGAATTAATTCTAAAGCTATATATTAATTCATATTTCCGTCACTTTATCCATATATTCGGCTCAATCTTCGATCAAATTATTTCATAGAAAACTTGAAATGAATATGTCCCAACAACTACGAATCTGCTCAATCATGAATTGCTGCCCATCCTTGTTACTGACTGCAAACCACACCTAAAATGTATAAAACAAATCATAAACGTGCCATGCCAACATGTAAAGCTTTTTATATCATTTGACCCATCAACAGGGTGGCGAAAATCCATCGAATACTTCATTCTCAGGTTGAGCCAAACCATCCCATTCGAGTTGCAGGATTGAACATGCTAAGTATTCCATGGATATCTAATCTTTTTCTAATCCAGCATAAGTCTATGAACTGTCAAGATAATTTATATGTATACATGTGCGATGTATGGCCTGAAAATTAAGAAGCCTTGTACATGGCCGGAAACTTGGGTTTGCTTGCTGAATTATCAGAGCTTCAGCATGTGGCCAAGAAAGAAAATTACAAGTCACAAGGGTCTCTCTCCATACATCACTGCTGACGTGAAAGGGATGCTAAAAGTTATGCCCTTAAAAGGGAGGTGGTGTTGAGGCTGTTGGTGCCCAGGAACATAAACTATTTAAACTTTTTTCATAAACAATTAAAAATAAAGAAGATGTCACATCTCGTCCGCGTATCGGCCGGCTTGGCGATGTGAAGATTTCGGCCGTGACCCACTACTTAGGCATTATCCCTAAGCCTCGCGTTCACCTTTCATGTGACTACAGTCAATCATACTCGCACATGCAAATTTAGGGGTGCAAATGGGGGCTGGTCGACTTAAATTCGAGAGTGACCCAACTCTATTTGGCATTGGGTACATACAACTTTTTGGCTAAGCCGGGCTCATAAGGTTATAAAATTGACCTGAATTTTAAATAGGTTGAATATGATCAATAAAGTCAATTTAAAAAAATTACCTAATCCGACCCAACCCACAATACATAAAAAATATAAAACATGCATCTCCCCAAAATACCCTAATCTATCCGATTAAGTCTTCCATTTTCCACTTGCATTTGATTATAACAACTTTTTACAAATGACATTTTGCATTTTTTATTTTCTATCTCCATTTGATTATAACAAATGAAACTTCCAACCATCAATTATGTCTTATTCTTGGTTGGTTGCTGGTGATAAACTTTCTTTCCCTCTTTTACACTTGTCAAATCTTGGTTGGTTGTTGGTGATAAACTTTCTTTTCTTCTTTTACACTTGTCAAATCACTAATGATGTAGACAGAAAATTGTGAATGAGATATCTATGCTGTCATTGCTTTTGAAATTTCTCCTCCTCTAGCACTGTTTGGATGGACAAGTGAAATACATCATGAGATAACTAGGAAATGTTGTGCTTCCAAGGTGATTCAACTCCAACTTTTGAGTTATTTATTTGTAATGAGGAGAACATACCTTTGAATGCTTCTAAAGCAAACTAGAACATGTTTGATTTTGTTCAATTGCAAGACACATTATCAAAATTCACTTTGTAACTTCATATGAACGCAATACAAACATTGTATATTGTATTATCCTCTAAGATCTTATCTTGAGAACTATTCTTGCTTTTTTGATTTACATGTGCCTCATAAGTAATGCCTAATGTGCATGTTAATTGCTGGAATAGAGGCTATGTTTGACGGTAAAGTTGATACAAGAAGACCTTACACTTTTGTGCAGAGTATGAGCATATAATAAGACTCTTGCTATTGTCAAATGATGAATATATGATATCATAGCCTTAAGTTTCATGTTTGTTTATTAGAATTTGAAACTTGAATATGTGTGAATGGATTTTAAATCTTAGAAGTTATGGTTGTTTATTTTTTAAATTAGATTGTATGATTATGTATTTTATTAATATATAGGTATTTATGTTAAAAGTAAATGGTGTTTGAATAAATGCTATAAATTTATACTATATATTCATAAATATTAAAAGGTAGAGTTAGAGTGAAGACAAGACCAACTCAGTCAGTCATACATCTAAGGTTGGGATGAGGCCAATTCAACGTGTCATATATATAGGCTTAGGATGAGGCCAACACAACCTATTATA
>JAYJMB010053504.1:0-28419 GCA_036873735.1 Pouteria campechiana
AAACTTGCTAATTGTCTCTAAAGTTTCTCTGCATTTTTTCTAAAGTGATCTGCAACCATTTTGAAATTGCATTATAACTTATCCAAAGCTTGTTGAGACATTTCCAAAGTTCATTAGATTATCTCCGAAGTCCGTTGAGACAATTCTGAAACTTTTCTGTAATGTCTCCGAGTCATGCTGTGTCAATTCTGAAATAATATCTTTTTTACTTTGAAGTTCGTTGGGACATTTCCGAAGTTTGTTAGATTATCTTCGAAGTCCATTAAGACAATTCCAAAGCTTTTCTGCAATGTCTCCAAGCCATGTTGCATGGATTCCGAAACAATATCTATTTTACTCCAAAGTTCATTGGGACATTTCCAAAGCAAACCAATCTTTTCCGAAGTGCATTATTCCGAAGTTGCTTCTTTTGACTCCAAAGCATGCCTTTAAGATTTTTATAATTTTTATTTTCTTGAATTAAGTATATGTGATGTTTATATACTTAATTATGAAAGAGCATTTACTTTATATCTTCCTTTTGTCATCATAAAGATTATTCTCAAGTTGAATGATTTAAAAATTTAGGCAACATTCTTGAAAATAAGATGTTAGTACCTTAATGTTTCAATTATGCTTTTTCTCATCATCAAAACATACTTAGTTAAGAATGTTCATCATCAAAATCAAGCTAGATAACATGGTTCAACAAGTTTTTGATATGACTTCAGTGTTTTTAATTTGTCTTCAGAGGAGTTGATTGCATGTTGTAATTTGAGAGATTTAAAAGTTGTATTGGGTGCTTGTTTTAGAGTTTTCTAATTCTAAATAGAATTAAAGATTTATTTCAGAGTTTTTGAAACTACTTTAAGTGCAAGACTTATAATTTCTGAGAAATTACATTAGGACTTCTGAGGATGCAGAAATAGTTTCTAAAGCACTATTAAAGTTTATGAAATACTTCAAAAGTATTCTGATGGTATCCATGAGTAATTCAGATACAACTTTTAGGCTATGTTTTAATTCTTATAACCATGTGATCATTATTATTATAAAGTGAATAATTTATGCACATGGATCAGCATGAATTGTATATATTAGGCACATGTATAGTTCTAATTCTTATTTTCCAATATTAGCAATATCATTAGCATGGTGCAAATCCAGTATAAGTTTTGTTATCATCAAAATCACTTATAATACACATGTGGATCATCATCACAATACATGCATGACTCAATATTTATATCAATACTAATCAAGATTGGTATTACTTTGGTTTTTCTTTTCTGCTTAGTTTCTAGTTTATATGTTTAGTTTGATTCTTTGGTTTAGTTCATTTTGAATTTGAGATTTAATTTATTTTTATTATTTTCTTTGTTGCAGAGAGTGGTGTATGGTACAAAGTCAGCAAGACGATCTAGTTGAGTTTGACTGAGAAATTGATCATACCTATAGAAGAAGACTGAGAGAACTATCGAATCTGATTGAAAAGATGGAAGAAGCGGCTATAGTTGAAAATCCACGTAAACTTTTGAGAGATTACACTGCTTCAACTGTTCAAGGATAAACATCATCCATAAGAAGACCTGCAGTTCAAGCAAAGAATTTTGAGATCAAGTCATCTCTCATTCATATGCTTCAGCAATCATTGCAATTCAGTGGACTTCAAGTGATGATCCAAGCAGCCACATAGATGCTTTTCTTGAGATCTATGATACAATCAAATATAATGGAGTTTTGATGATGCAATCAAGTTTAGGTTATTTCTATTTTTTCTAAAAGATAAAGTTAAAAGTTAGCTTTCTTCTTTACCTACAGGATCAATCACTACATGTGCTACTATGGCACAAAAATTTCTTGGTAAGTTTTTCCCTCATTCAAAATCTGCTAAGATGCATAACGATATTATAACTTTCATGCAAATGAATAATGAATCACTATATGAGGCATGGGAGGAATTTAAGGACTTGTTGAGGAGATACCCACATCATGGACTACCCATATGGATGCAGGTATAAACTTTTTATAATGGAACTAGTCCAAATTTTAGTTCTATGATTTATGCAACTGCAAAAGGATCATTGAATAATAAAACTCCAGAAGAAGCTTGCGAATTACTGGAGTAAATGACATCAAATAGCTATTAATGGCCTATTGAAAGGCTATTATTAAGGAAACTAGTTGGATTACATGAGGTGGATGCTCTTGCTACACTCATTATATGGTTTGAAGTATTGAATCAGAAGATAGAAAACATAAATGCTTTAGCCATGAAAATTCAAAGGGTGACATATGATTTTTGTGGTGGAGGGCATGCTAGCATGGATTATCAAGTAGGTAATACTTTTGTACAACCTAGTAAAAATGTTAACTTTGTTGGTAATTTCAACTAGCTGTAGAAAAATCCTTATAGTAACACTTACAATCCGGGGTGGCATAATCATCCTAATTTCTCATAGAGCAATCACAATGCAGTGAAGCCATCACCACGAATTCAAGCAACTAGAAGAGAAAAATCTAATATGGAAGAGATTGTTAACAAACTTACTAGTAGCACTCAAGAATTAATGAATAATACAAACATGAGGTTTCAAAATCAAGAGGCATCAATCAAAAATCTGGAGATATAGGTAGGAAAACTGGCAAACATGTTGTCAGGAAGACAACAGGGTTCTTTACCTAGCAACACAGAGAAAAATCCAATTGAAAAGGTAAAAGTCGTCACCCTAAGAAGTGGAAATCAAGTGGGAGAGGAAACTGTGGAACAACCAGCTCCCAAAGAAAGAGAGGAGAAAGTAACTCAACAACCATAAGAGGTAAGAAAAAGCAAACTTTTTTCAGATAATCCCAATCCATATGTGCCTCCAATTCCATTTCCTCAAAGATTTCAACAGCATAACATGGATAAGAAGTTCTTTAAATTTCTTGATGTATTCAAAAAACTACATATTAACATTTCTCTTGCAGATGCTTTAGCACAGATGCCCAGCTATGCAAAATTCTTGAAGGAGATCTTGAAAAACAAAATGAAGTTAGAAGATTATGAAACTGTCAAATTAAATTAAGAATGCTAATCCATTCTATAGAACAAGCTGCCACAAAAGATGAAGGATCCAGAGAGTTTCACTATCCCTTGTACTATTGATGATTCTTATTTTGAAAAGGCATTGTGCAATTTGGGTACAAGTATTAAGTTAATACCTTTTTTGTTTTTAAGAAATTAAGACTAGGAGATGTGAAAGAAACCATAGTGTATTTGTAGCTAGTTGATTGTTCAATCAAACATCCAAGGGGTATTGTGGAAGATGTGTTGGTAAAGGTGGATAAGTTTATTTTTCCTGCAGATTTCATAGTTCTTGATATGGAAGAAGACAGGGAGGTACCACTTATCTTGGGTAGACCCTTACTAGCAATAGGAAGAACTCTTATTGATGTCCACCAAGAAAAATTAATTCTTAGAGTTCAAGATGATCAAGTCACCTTTAATGTTTTTGAAGCAAGAAATATCCTTTGGATGCTAATTCTTGTTTTGTAGTTGAATCTATTAATAAGTTGGTGAACAAAGTTTTTTAGGAAAGTTTTGTTGAAGATCCACTTGAAGCATGCTTGACTCAACCAAGCAACAAAGAAATTGAGAGAGAGGATATAGAGGATTGTAAAAAGTTTATGGAGCCAAACCCACCCTATTCAAAGGAACAATCACCAAGATTTGAATAGCTGGGACAAATCAACAAAAAAATTAAGCCATCTATCGAAGAGCCACCTATTCTTAAACTCAAACATTTACCTTCTCATTTAAAATAAGCTTATTTAGATAAAGTTTTTTCTCTGCCAGTGATTATTTATTCTTCTTTGACAGATATGATGGAGGAGAAACAGCTAAGAGTATTAAGAGAGCATAAGGGCACAATTAGATGAAAAATTTCAAGTATCAAAGGAATCAATCCTTCACTTTGCATGCATAAAATTCTAATGGAGGAGCAATATAAACCCATCATCCAACCTCAGAGGCATTTGATGCAAGAAGTGGTGAAAGCAGAGGTGATCAAGTTACTTGATGCAGGAATCATTTATCCTATTTCTGACAGCCCATGGGTGAGTCTGGTGCAAGTTGTACAAAAGAATGGAGGTATGAATGTTTAGAAAAATGACAATAATGAATTAATTCCAACTAGAACAGTTACTAGATGGCGTGTGTATATGGATTACAGGAAATTGAATAATGCCCCTAGAAAAGATCACTTTCCTTTACCATTTATTGATCAGATGTTGGAAAGACTTATAGGACATGAATTCTATTACTTTTTGGATGGTTACTCAGGTTATAATCAGATTCCCATTGCACCAAAAGATCAAGAGAAAACCACCTTCACTTGTCCTTATGGTACTTTTGCTTTTAGGAAAATGCTCTTTGGTCTATGCCATGCACTGGCCACTTTTCAGAGATGTATGATGGTCATTTTTTTTGATATGGTTGAGGAATATATGGAGATTTTCGTGGATGATTTTTTCTATTTTTGGCTCATTATTTGATTCATGTTTACATAACTTGGCTTTGGTATTGCAAATATGTGACGAGACTAATCTCATTTTGAATTGGAAGAAGTGTCATTTTATGATGCAGGAAGGGATAGTGCTTTGGCACAAGATTTTACGAAAAGTTATAGAAGTTAATTATGCCAAAATGGAGGTCATTGAAAAATTACCTCCACCCACATCTATTAAACTTGTTAGAGAATTTCTAGGGAATGCAAGATTTTATAGGCAGTTTATTAAGGAATTTTCAAAAAATGCTAAACCCCTCTTTAATCTTTGGGTTAAGGATGTATCATTTAACTTTTCAGATGATTGCTCGCAGGCCTTTAATACTTTGAAGGAGAAATTGGTTTCAACACCAATCATGGCAGCACCAGAGTAGGATCTACCTTTTGAGCTAATGTGTGATGCAAGTGATGTTGCCATAGGAGCTATATTAGGACAATAAGAGGGAGAAATTTTCAAACCATTTACTATGCTAGTAAGACCTTATCAGGAGCTCAATTGAATTATTCAATAATAGAAAAGGAACTTTTAGTAGTTGTTTTTACTTTTGATAAATTTCATTCTTACTTGATTGCTTCATAAGTGATTATTTATTCTAACCATTCTGCTATTTGCTTGCAAAGAAAGAAGCAAACCCTAGATTGATTAAGTGGATTGTCTTATGTAGGAATTTGATTAGGAGATTAAGGATAAGAAGGGAACTGAGAATCTAGTTACAGATCACTAGTCCAGAATTTCAACTACAAAAAGAGGAGGATTCTAAGCATATATTTCATGTTAACTCCACATAAATACCCTGGTATACTGATTTTGTGAATTATTCAGTAAGTAATATTCTACCCCCTGACATGTCATATCAACAGAAAAAATTCTTTTCTGATGTTAAACATTATCTTTGGGAAGAACCTTTTTCTATTTAAACTTTGTGAAAACTAGGTGATAAGGAGATATGTACCAGAGGAGGAAATGGTTAGTATTCTACAACGTTGTCATGATGGAGAGGCAGGTGGGCATTTTAGTTCCACCCAAACTATAGCAAAGTTTTACAATCTAGTTTTTATTGGCTAACAATTTTCAAAGATGCACATACCCATGTACTTTAATGTGATAAATGATAGAGAATGGGAAATATCTCTAGGAGAAATGAGATGCCTTTAAACAACATTCTTGTTTGTGAATTATTTAATATTTAGTGTATCGATTTCATGGAACTATTTCTCTTTTATTTTGGCGATAAGTACATTTTGGTAGCTATAGAGTATGTGCCTAAATAGGTAGAAGCTACAACAATGCTAACAAATAATGCTCGGGTAGTGATCTAATTCTCGAAGAAAAATATTTTTACCAGATTTGGCACTCCTAGAGCAATCATTAGTGATCAAGGAACACATTTTTGCAATAAATAGTTCAATACACTTCTCCATAAATATGGAGTCACACATAAGATTAGAACTCCCTATCATCCTTAGACTAATAGATAAGTAAAAGTTTCAAATAGGGAAATCAAGATAATTTTGGAGAAAACTGTGAATGTCTCTAGGAAAGATCTGTTAGTAAAACTTGATGATGCACTTTGGGCCCATAGAATTGCATTCAAAACACTCATTGGGATGTCTCTTTTTACGCTAGTGTTTGGAAAGACTTGTCATTTACCTGTGGAATTAGAACATAGAGCATATTGAGTACTAAAATTTTTGAATTTTGAAGAGCAACTTGATGGAAAAGAACAATTGCTATAATTGAATGAGTTGGATGAACTTCGCAATAAGGCTTATAAGAATGCCAAGATATACAAAAATCGTATAGATAGATGGCATGACAAGCACATTCTTAGAAGAGAGTTTAAAATTAGTCAAAAAGTGTTACTTTATAACTCTTGCCTTAGATTATTTTTTGGTAAGTTTTGGTGCAGATGGTCAGGTCCTTTTACTGTTATTAGGATATTGCCATATGGGACAATTAAAGTTGCTCATGACACCAAGAGAACATTTAAAGTGAATGGTCAGCATCTGAAGCCATACTTTGAAGGAAGATTTGACAAGCAACAATTCACAGTGACCTGAAAGGACCAGCCTAAGGTGAGACAGAGTCAAGCTGAAGACTATAAATCAAGATTACTCTCCCTTTCCTTTTTGTTAGGATTTATAGTTTTGTTTTGTTTTATTTAGTTTTGCTTTGTTTTTCTAGTTACTAATTTTTTATTTTGTTCTCATGATCTCAGATAATAACCCCTTGTAACCATCAATAGTGGAATCACCTATCCTTCAACTACATCACTCCATTTAGAGAAGCCCTCAATTCTAACTTTCTTTTATTTTTTCACATTAAGGACAATGTTTAGTTTAAGTTTGCGGGTGGGATCACAAAAATTTTTCTCAATGAGCTTCACTTTTTGATGACTTAGCATTGTGCTAAAACATTGAAACTAAATAGGATTCTCTCTTGATGGTCAACAACATAGGCTTAGTTTTTTTTTTGTCATTACATATGATTTATAAGAAAGTATAAATGTTACCCTGTGATTTAATGATTCTTATGATAAATCTTTCTTTCTCATGAATGATGATTTTTGAGCATATTATGTCATGATCATGTGAAATGTATGTTATTAGTTGATGATTTTATAAATTCAGTGACATATTTTGGTTGATATTAGCATGCTAGAACTTGTTTGATCATCCATTAAGGCAAAATCCTAGATAACATATTTACTTGAAAATGATCTCTTACTTTGTGAATCCTTATTCCTTTTTCTTTTTTAGCTAAACCCAAGGCCCCATTATGAGCTTAACAAAGACCTATTGATCCAAGTGAACAGCGTTGTCTACATTAGTGGAGAGGGATTATGAAAAGCAAGCTAATGAAATATTTTATGAAAATCATTAGGATCACTAGATTGCATATTATTAATTAAAAAACATGCATGTAGCATAAGATTAATAAAGCACACACTAACATTCTCACTTTATGAAGGGATTGAAGATGCATGAGTTTCATGAGATTACATGGCAAGTATCTTGAACGATTTTTAAGTTATGTTTATATGTACAATTTTGTCTAGCATGTTATTGATTGATTGAGAGAGACTATCCTAATTATTTCATAAGTTTGGTTACTATTTTTCTTGAGGGTGATCAAAAGCTAAGTTTGGAGAAATTTAATAAGCTCATATTTTATCATGCTTCAATACCTAAATTCACATATTTTGGATCCTCAATTAATGTAAGTTCAATGTTTTACTTAAATATTGCACTTAATGACATTAGTTCTATTTCAGGTGTTAAAATTGTTGAAAATATGCAAGGCATCACTTTGAGAAAATTTTATATAAAAGTGAAAAGGATGATTTAAAGATGTTGAGTGCCATGGCATTTCAATTAGATTTGAAGTAGCGTTGGGTACTTGGCAAACAAAGATAATGTCAAAAATTTAGTCAAAAGTTTCAATCTCAGAGGTGAAGTGAACTTCTAACTGAAGTGAATCCCTTCCACCAATGTAAAGAGTAATGATTGATCTTCATAACTTTTAACTTCTCAAGTAAATATTAACAATAGAACTTTTGAAGAAGTGAAGTATCGATCTCAGATTCTCAAAACCGTCAGAAGTTTTGGAGGAGTTCAAAACCTTCAGAAGTTTTGGAGGAGTTCTAAGTCGTTAGAAGTTCTAGAGGAGTTCATCGTCATCAAATGTTTTGAAGAGATTCTGACGTAGTTCAAAAGCATAATCACAGAATTTTTGAAGTAGCTTATCTTTTAGAAGTGTGTCAAAAGATCTAAAGGGATTTTGACATGGTTCAAAAGGGCGAAACTCAAATTTTTTGAAGCAGCTAAACCTTCAAAAGTGTGTCAGAAGTTTTGAACAAATTCTAATGTGGTTCAAAAGTATTGATCTCAGAATTTATAAAGAGATTCTGAGGTTTGTAGAGGACGACAGAATTTTTGAAGAGATTCTGAGGTTCTCATAAGTGTGTCAGAGTTTTGAATGGGTTCTGAATAACGTCAAAAGCGGTTGACGGAATGGGGTTCTGAGGCACGCAACAGAGGTTCTGAGTTGTTTCTAAAATTCTCAGAAGTGCAATAGAGGTTTCTAAAGAAGTGCTAAATAAGTTATAAATAATGTCAGAAGAGGTTTTGAGTAGTTTCTGACATTTTCAAAAGTATGATATGAATGAGTTCTGAGGTTCTGAGAAGTGCAACAGAAATTGTCAGAAGTGCAACATGAGTAATTTGTGACATTCTTAGAATTGCAAATAGAATTTTGTGAAGGGGTCAAAATAACTTTAGAAGTGTGACAAAGGTTCTATGAATTGCAATAGAATTTCTGAAAGGAGTTCAAAATAACATCAGAAGTGCGATAGAGTGATAGAATTTTGAAGGGGTTCAAATGCTCGATCTTCAAAAATTCTAAAGTAGGTTAACAAGAAAGAAAATTTCTAAAATTCAAAAGAATTTTTTAGTAGCAATTTTCAAAAGTAAATTTGAAGATTTCAGAGTGTTTTAGAGGGATGAAATTACAAATAGAAGTTGGAAGTGTGACATTTGTTGGTTTTAAAAGTTGTAGATTATTTTTAAGTGTGCAAGTTGAGTATTTTTTAGAAGCTAATTTTCATGTGTCAAATGTTGCAAAATTTTAGAGTCTGAGACATGTGGATTGTGAAGTTATTATTGGAATCTAATTTTTAGGCGCATGGGTTGCAAACCCATGATGTACAATAACTCAGTTGTTTTGAGAACTATTTTATGCACTGTAATGTTTTGGAAGCTATATTTTCATAGAAAAATATAAGTTATTATTGGAAAGGGATCTCTATGTGTAATGGAAGAGCTCTAATAAAACCTTATTGCTTAGGTTATTTAAGGACATCTAGGGGCAAAGTTTTAGAAAGACTTGGATGAGGACAAGGACTTTTACAAGAAGACAAGGAAGAAGAGCTTAGAGTAAGGAGATTTTTGGAGAAAGCTGCTACAACTTTCATATTTTGTTTTTCTTTCTTTCTATTTCATCTTTTATTTTTGAATCAACATTCAATTTGGATTATAATGATGTTTATCAATTATTCAATTGGTGTTAATTCAATTATTATGTTCTAAAATTATTTTATCTAGGGTTAGATGGATCCTAGCAATGAAGCTAGTGTTGATGTTTGATTTTTCAGGTTGATTGTCTTCTTCCTCATTGTTTCTTCTTTTCAATGCTTAATGCATGCATGTGCTTAGCTACCATGTGCATGAACTGAGATTCTAATTCAAACTCGAGAGAGTTGAATTAGGAATAGAATCTTGAATTAAAGAACATATAATGCAATAACGTCTAGAGATAGCCATTGTACATGTGCAATCTGTGTGAGTATGACCTTGTGAATGTTGAACCAAATAGTATATATGGCAAACACCCAAGTTTTGATGATGAGCAATAATATATGAGTGAACACTTGTGGTACTAATAGTTGGGTTCCCAAGTATTGTAGAAACAAATGTAAATGATATATAAGAAAATAACTCAAATGCATTGGACAGCATACACAGAGAATACATCAGTAACTAAGATCCACTACACCAAAAGAAGATAATAATGCTTAGAAAGAACGACTCTAAAACTTTGAAAAAATTACCACAATGTATATTTGTAGCTATGACATTCAAGCCTTAATTAGTAATCGAATAAATCATCTAGAGATAAAGTTAGTATTAGATAACATTTACCTCAAACAGATTCAGACAAATCATTCCATAGACAAGTCACATAAACTGCTTATATTAAACATCTGTCCACAACACAAAGACGAATTCAGTTTTCAAAAGTAGAGATGAAATGAAGCTGAACTCAAACAAATAAAAAGCTAAAAATGAAGTTGAAATATTCAAGCATTTGTCTCTCATATAAAGTGTAGATAAAACTGAAGAAGATTAAAGAACTTATCTGCAATCCTTTTCAGAAGATATAAAAGACAAAGTAGAAGTGGCACAACAACCATAGATGAATAACTTTGTATGTTGTCTTCATTTGTAAGTTCATCTACCACTTATAATGGACAAACCACCAGATGAACCACTGAAGAAATGATTTATCTATATGATTCGTCCGTTACTTGTAATAGACAAACCAATAGACGAATTACTGGAAAAAGGATTTGTTTGCAGCCCATCAAATTCATCTATTACTTACGACAGACAAACCAATAGATGAACTAGTTAAAGAACTTCGACTGAGCCTTGTAACTTTGTCTGCAAATCTCTAGACAAATCAACAAACAATGTCATTTTGTCTGTTGTGAAGAAGCCTTGTCCACGCCAACAAGAGTCATCTGTTACTTATAACATACAAATCAACATACAAAGCTACTTCATCTGCTGAAAGAAACTTCGTTTGGTGAGAAAACTTCGTCTGATGAATAACAAGGAGAAGAACTTCGTCTACGCCTCCACAATTTGTCTATCACTTACAACAGATAAACTAGAAGATGAAGTAAAATGTCGTAACAATCTTAGAGAAATTTATAAAGACGAAGTTGTTTATTATGTGGATCTACTAAGAGCCAATTTGTTTGTTACTTACAAGAGATAAACTAGGACTTGATCAGACAAAGTCCTCAGACAAACTATGGTTGAATCACTATGGCATATCATGATGAGTAGAAGCTATTGTACCAAACATTGGTGACTGCACTCTCTAGTCAAGCTTTCATTTGAACCAGATTCTATTGAACAAACCGGACAAATCGAGCTTAGCTGAATATGGAAAGAAATTCAAAGGAAAGTAATCTTCACTCTGACAAAGATTGCAACTTTCAAAGGCTGTGTCCCTTCAGGCTTAATGAGCATCTTTCCAAAACAATAAAAGGATTAGTCATGGAGAAAAGTCTTTATCTAGTGTTTACTAAAATCGTAAAGGTATCTTCTTCAAAAATAGTGCTACAGGCTTTCCAACTATAACGAGTTTATCAAGAAGACAACTTTTCAATTGGAGAAAATTCAAAACGGTCTTCAACATTCAAAGAAAGCCACCTACCTCCAATGGACAGAAATTCCTGAAGTAATGTAAAGGTATTGCAGTGTAAATAAAGAAGATTGAGGAAGTTGAAAGAAGAATGAGAATAGAGCTTAAATGAATAACCTCTCTCAATTAGACAAAGCTTCCTCCTAGACAATCAAACTTCATTAAGCTGATAGATGAAGATCCATAAAGATCTATCTTAATCTTATATTTAGAGTATTAATATCTAATGTGCTTCGATGAGTAATCATTTATATGTGCTTAATCTCTGTACAAATTAGCCTAATATAAGAGGCAAAGTAATGTGCAAAATGAGTGTTGTAAGTCAGTTATGTGAGCTTGTGGTAAATTTAAGAAAACCACATTGTATAAGTTGTTGGTGAGCTCTAGAAAATTAATAAGTTTGTTGGTGATCTTCAAAACTAGTGAGTTTCTTGGTGAGCTCATGAAAACTTGGGAGCACTATGTTTATGCCTCCTGGAGCTAGAATCTAGAAGAGTATTGGGAACACTGTTTACACCCCCTAGAGCTGGAATCTAGAAGAGTATTAGGAGCACTAGTGTATTTCTATTATATGAGATATAGCAGAACCCAAGGCACACTAAGTGTGTGCTCTTGAAAAAGTGGATGTAGGGACGGGATTCCCAAACCATTATAAAAATTATTGTGTGTATTGTCTACTTGATTACTTTACTTTGCATATAACTATCTCATCATTAGATTTCACATATTGTTACACCAACAATTACCTACCTGAAATAAGAATGGCTAAGAGAAGCTGAATCTGGAAGTGAAGCAAACATTATGACTAAACGAACAAATATGAAAATCAAATATGTGTTACATCACTACTTCTGCTTGGCTCATTAATTTTTATTTAGCCATAATTTTTATATGCTCAATTCACCCATCCCCTCTTGAGCTATCCACTACATGGAACCAATAGTGAGCAAATATATTACACTTGGATGCCAAAGCTTAATGGGTTTATTGATTTGGATTTGCATAGAAATATAGTAAATCACTTCAATAAGCACACCTATCATAGCACTTGAGAAAGGGTGGTAGACACTTTAGTGCATCTGATTGACAATGAGGGGAATAATAATTTACTCAATTCAATTCATCAATACAAGTGGATTTGCTAGTTGAAGTTGAATCCCTCAATATTTCATCCACTAATCTTTCATCTTTTACTCTTGCAATTTGTCAACTTCATTGGTTTATTTAGATTTAGTTCTTATATCATTTACTATAATTCACACAATCAAATAATACTAATTTGATACAAGTTTGGTACTTACTGTGTGACAACCAAATTCCTCATGAGAATGATACTCAACTCACCTCATCTATATTACTTGTGGTCTCATATACTTGCACAAAACTCAATAGTAACACTCCTGTTCAAATAAAAGATCACATAAGTAAACAACTCCACCTATCTTTGTACTCACTATCTCTTCTTACATATGCCAAACCTAGGGATGTAAGTCGAGCGGGTTCAGGGTGGGTTTGAGTTTGCCCAATCCTAACCCTCACTTTTACAATATTTTCCCAACCTAACCCTAACCCTCACTTTTACAACCTTTTCCCAATCCTAATCGTAACCCTACATGTGCAGGTTGACTTTGGGTTTGAGTTGAAAAATTATGACAAACCAAACAATAAATCATACACCATATATAATTAATTCATATAATAGCTAAACCATTAAACTCAAACTATCAAATTTGAACCATAAAATATAGTCAAAACCATCAAACTCAAAGAACAAAATATGAAAAGTTGAAAACCAAATAATGAATAGGGTTCACAAGGTTAGGGGAAATGATATATTTTTATTATTTTTCCTTTTTGATGAAGGGATGTGCTAGTTTGGGTTGGAGTAGGTTGCCCAACCTCTTAACCACCCCAAACTCGAAGTAGGTGCTAGTTTGGGTTCGGGTTGAATAATACCTTCCTAACACTGCTTGGAATTTGGTTTCGCGTAGCCAGGTTCGGATTAACCCTATCCCAACTTACACCCCTAGCCAAACCATGCTTCACTGTACGTCATCTACATACCAATGCAAAAAGCCATGCACTCATCCATGCAACAGCCATGCATCTGCTATCAAACCATGTCTGCATTGTTATGTATTTTCTAAATCATCACATTCTCAAGACTCAAGCTTTTTTCATGCCGATCATAGTTATAGGACTCATTAGTCTTAGGACCACAGCCACTATCCACCATGGAATTAGGAAAACCACCATCTAATCTCTATTCTCTTCATGCACCATTCACGCTCTGCACACTTAGACAAAAGAAACAACTCATCCATGAAGTTTGCTTCTCCATATCAATTTGAACCATCCATATGCACAATCAACCTCAAAAAAATATGATCACTCTACCAATCCACTTAGATTTTCTCATAGCTCTATTATGTCAAACCAGATTGAACCTACTCTATCCCGATAAACCTCAATCACCACGATTTAACTTGATCATGCCCAATGATGTATTATTCACTTGATCGGCACCATCCACAAACTCTGCAGTGCATCAAAACATCAGATCTATCATTCAGAATCAATGATCATCATGGAATCACTGTTGATTTGTACATCCTATCATATCCATAACACCTGGCAAAATATCCCTGATTTAACCCCACCACTATGTTAATTTTTAAAAAAAATATAGAAATTGATATCTAAAACACCCAAATCCGATACCAAGGTCACAAAATATGGACCATATATGTACTGCTTTGGTACACCTTAATGCTCCAAAACCTAATGCATCTTCTTCCATAGCATGCAACCTTAGTTGCTAGGAACCAATAGCCACCACTTCCCTCTCATGCACCCACCATCCAACTATCCATTGGATGATCAGGTCTATCCAATGTTGCCTTATCACCTTTTCGTCCATTGATTGATCATCATCGCATTGGATCCTTTTGTCTAGTAGTCAAAAAAACTAGAAAAAGCCATTGAAAAAAAATCATTTTCTTCCTTATTGTCGATGACATCGCTACTATCTTCCCAGGCTTTAGCAATGCCTTTTTTTCTTTATTACCTCCATTGCTAAAGATTGATGCCCATTGCCTGGCGAAACCCATCAATGATGAAACCCTCTATTCCCTGCTTGACCAATTCTGCCTCTCACAATCAAGGCTAATATCAACCATCATCACCTCTGTCATTGACAACCATATCTAGCCACTATGGTGCTCTTATTAGCAACTAGTAAACTTATTAGTGCATGGTTGTTGCAATCCATCATCTAGTTATTGCTACCCATGATCTTATTGTTCATCTCTAATTCAATCATGAACCTAATTTTGATCTACTACCAAGATTACAAGTCTCCAAGCTCTAACACCACTTGTTATGAAAGCTCTAATACTAATTATGAGATCATGATTATACACATAAGATCATACAAACAAGTCAAAGGCATAATCAAAGATGCAATAGAGATAAAAGATTTCGTGGAAAACTCTTCAACTTTGAAGAGAAAAAACCATGAGAGAAAGATAATCAATCCACTATGAAAAACAGGTTACAAAGATCTACCTAAGATATCTCACACATGTCTCTAAACAACATACACTTATAATCCCTTCTCTCACTCCTCTTTGGAAAATGCTAGGATCTACATGATTACTCATTTATCTCAACCCTAGAATCTCCAACTGAATCCTTAACTATAGCTTTTCTAGTAGACTTTTTTGTATGGACTCACTGAAGTCATTCTTACATACACAAACCCATTAAATTTTTGTAAAATGAAAGACATAAAAAACCTAACAAATTTTAAGGCTCTTGTGGCAAACATTTGATCACTATTAGATTTAGTCTAAGACTCCATATCTTCCATTTGTGCATGCTAGAATAGTAGTAAAAGTGATAGAATTGAACCCTTTATGGGTGAGAGAAGATAAGAGTCAATGAGCTATGAACCCTCTCTTGGGAGAAGGAGATTGCAATGTTGAAAGAAAAACCTATTAGGATTATTATGTATGATTTTGATAACAACAAAACTTATATTAAGACTTAATTTATGCTAATTATGTATGAGTTTAGAAAGCTTGAATTGTGGACAGTTATGCTTGAAATGTATATATGTTTAAATTATCATTTATGCAAGTATATATACAAGTTGTCTATATGATAAAAAGGATTAAATGTTTTAAGAAAAGGAAAAATTGTTGCATTTTACCTTGTTTATCATTTTGTGATATGTTGGATCATATATAAATTTGCATGGATAAAAATATTGTGCTTCATAAAGTTATCATGTTATGTGTAAGAAAAAAATTATGCTTGAATGAAGATGCCATATTTGAAAATACATTTTGATACAATAATAAATTTCAAGGTTGACAAAGCGACAAGTGCAAAAATTTCCAAATGCAGGATTGTAACCGCCTACTCCAACCATCTACCATATTTCAGATGATTTGAGCTACTAAAATTAAGAACATTGTATCTCAGAAGGAATCAAAGAAGGAAAACATAAACTTCAGAATATACTCTAAGGTGTCAACTTGATTGCTTATTCCAAAACTTCATAAAGTCTGACAAATGGTAGAACCAGGCTCAAGACAAAGCTAAAGTCAAGAAATAAAAGATTTCATCCAAAAATTTAACTTCAAAAAAATTGAGATAGCATAAAGTTCATCCGAGATTAAAGAGCATCTAACTTCGCTCAAACTTCTAGTTAGTCCAAAAATAACTTTGGACAAATGCAATACAAAGGACTTTATCTAACCTACAGAAATCAAAATTGAATTTCGTCCGAAATTAACTTCAAACAAATAGAATGAAAGTATTATTCATCAAAAATCAATTTACTTTAGACAAATGTGACAACAGCAACCTTTGTCCAAGATTTTAATTTGAAAGAATGCAATATCATCCTTAACAGAGAAAAGGAGTCATGCCTTTGTCCAAAATCAACAGAAGAGTGATTATCAATCAATCCAAAGTCGCAAACTACATCTAAGCTCTTACTTTCGGCATACAGAATCATTCAATCACCATTTTTGGCAATAAATGACACCGCAGGCTTTCCAAAAATATATATCCAATTAGAAGCAATGCATCTTAACTAGAGAAAATTCAAAATGGTCTTCTAGATACAATGCTTCTCATCTACCCTCAATGTTGAAATTTAAGCTGGGTATAAGAAGAAAACAAATTGCTAGAACGAAAGAGAAAATAAAGAGGGTGAGAGAAGAAACATAGAAGAAGAAGAAGGAGCCTTTACCATTATGTTCTTTCAGAGATTCAAATTTCAAAAAGAGCAACCAGAAAGTCATTTGTGTTTGAACCTTCTTCAACATTCATCAAAGGCACTCAACTACCATCTAGGAAGATCATCTTATTTCTACACTCAAGATTTTCATATTTCTTTCCCTATACTTTCAGTGCAACACTCTAAAAAAGTGTGCTTCAAATTTCTATATTCACATTTTTGTAACTACCTTGAGTTGGTAGTATGGACCAATCTTAAGAAGAGTGCATGTAACACTGAGTTTATGCCCCCTGGAGGTGATCCAAAAGAGTGTGTGTGCACTGAGTTTATGCCCCCTAGAGCTGATCTAGAAGAGTGCATCTGACACTATGTTTATGCACCCTAGAGCTGGAATCCGGAAGAGTGCAGGGCACACTATTGTATTATATGAGATAACAAAATCCAAAGGCATTAGAAGAGAGTACTCTTGGAAGAGTGAAGTAGATAGTTGGCTTGAACCACTATAAATTTCTGATCTATTGTGTGTTTACTTTAATTTACTACTTTCCATTATTTTTTCATTTATTTCATTATCATCTTCACAATAGCACAAAAAGAGAAAAATTAATCTAACAAGGGTTAAGCAACAATTTTTTTAAATCCAATTTACACCTCCCCTCTTGGGTTAAGATAGCCAACAGGACTCATCAAGTGGTATCAGAGCGGGCTATATAGTCAATTGTAGTGATCTATTTGTCGAATCCAATATTATCATCCTCTATGTTCTTAAAAGGATACTCCACCTCCCAACTTCCATACTTTGATGGAATGAGCTTTACTCAATAGAAGAGGAGATTGGAAATATATCTAATCACCAATGACCTTCAGTTATGAAAAATTATTTTTATTGGCATAAGTAAGGAAGAAGAGAGAGCATGAAAAGAGAATGTTAAGGCTATGAATGCCTTGTTGCATGCTCTCTGCCCCAACATTTGTAAACACATCTTAACCTATAAAATGCAAGAGAAATATTGAACAGGTTAAAGGCAATTTCTAAGAGGCAAAATAAATTTCTGCAAGATGATACCAATCTTCCTATTAAGCTGAACATGAGTGAAGGAAAAGACAAGGAAAAAGAATAATACAAAGAAGAGTAGCAAAAATAAGAAGAAATTGCAGAAGCACCAGTTGAGGAAGAACAATCTTCAAAAGAAGAAGAAGAACGAATTGTTGATCCTCTAAATCAAATTGAAGAACAAAAGGCTGAAGTAATTAAACATTCCTCTGAGAAGGAAGGCAAGAAAAGAAAAAGAAGAATCCCTCTTTCAAAAGCAAAATTGATCCCCTCTTGGAAAGGAGCAATAAAATGAAGAAGGAAGATAAAGAAAAGATGAAATACTAAATTTCTTCAAAAGACAAATGGCTTCTTGACATTGGATGAAGAAGAAAAATAAATTCAAATAAGTCAAAAGCCGAAAAAGGTAAGTGCAGATATGGCAACTCAAACCCAAACTTCCTTATATCCTTTTGTTGTCCATATTTAGTACATTCATTTATTTCAAATATAGCCTCATTTGTACATGAATAAGACTTTAGAGTTTAGCTTAGATAGAAAAGAACTCTAGGCAAATAAATTCATATTACAAAACTGAAATAATAAAAAGAATCCTAGAGATAGTCAGGAATGAGGAAACAATGTATATTTTAATGTCTAACATATTTTGAGAATAAGTATGACAAAGAGGCATATAATTCATTTGAAAGTTTGAAATATTGTGCAATCGCAAGATAAAGTAAAAATAATGAATATGCTCAAATCGATTAAAATACTTTTGATCAAAAAGATCACTCTAGCACATGAATATTTAAAATTTTTCAAAAAAGTCAATTCTCATCTATATGATAAAATTTAAATGCTAATTTAAAGAATTCATTAATAGCTAGGATTAAAGCAAAGTTTTTGTTTTGATTTATAGCTAGGATCTACTTTATAGATAAAAATTGACAAAACCTAGATGTTGCATTCATGAAACTTAAAGGAAGAAAACCTTCATATAAGAAAACAATGTAAGTTATGAATGATCTGCTCAAAATGATGACATGCATATAATTTCACTATGTAGTCTAGATTTTCCAAAGTATACTACTTTGTACTAGAAAGAAATTACACTAATTGATTTGTATATATGTTCATATCTGTTAAACCTACTAATGACGAAAAAGTGCAAGAATCTCTTAAATATATGCAGGAATAGTTTGAAATGACCATAAAAAGGAAGGAGAATGATGGAAAATTGAAATCACATTCTCAACCTACAATTTCAAGCTGAAAAAGAATAAAATCAACAAGTGGCATCAACAAGCACTAAAATGAAGAATCAAGATTGGCAATATCAATCAAGAGCTTAACATCAAGGAATAAACAAATGGGTATCAAAGGAGATAAGTTGCCCAACTTGATGTATTTAATATAAGGTGTAGCCTCGACTCTATGCCATATTAGCTACACAATCAAGCGACTGCCTTGTCCACATAGCATGTTGGCAACAATGCCATCTACAGAAACTTCTCGGTCGCACAAACTTCTTAGCCGCACAAGCAAAGTCTTCAATAAATCATGTCTACTCGGTCTTTGCCTTTGCCTTTACTCGTTGAGCAGCTTAGAGTTACCTGCTCGGTCGCATGGCATGTCATTTGTTAAGCTAAAGGCCTTAGTTGCTCGACAGGTCGGCAAGTGGAAGGCCTCAGTTGCTCAGCACGTCAGCAAGTGGAAGGCCTCAGTTGCTTGGCACATCAGCAAGTAGAAGAGTCTGCACGGCACATCACTAGGTATGCTGCCTGACTCTTCCACCGCACGACACCTCACTGCATTCGCCATCTTCACATTGGGGCAGCGGACAACCATCCTCGTCTTCTCAGAGCTAATGCTGGAAGTGTGATCAGACCAACGTCCTGCAGCAATAATCGTTGACACTCCGGCGATGTATCATCTCACCGTCGACGACTGCTGCTTCTTCGGCAAACCTGCTTGAATTTTCCTGCTGTGATGCCATCGATGAATGGAAGTCATCATTGCAACTTCTTAACTGTTGGGTCCATCGTTATCGCTTGTCGCTGATGACCATCGGCCGTTGCCTCCCTAGCAAGTCAGTCTTCTCCGTTTCCGACCACTGGAAGCATGGAATGGAAACAGGACAACTGTTGCGCTGCCACCGTCCGACCATCGGACAGTTGATCCACTCCGATCAGAAATTTGGTGTTGCTGTTCCAATGCCGATGCTAACTTCGTTGTACCAGATTATCCTCTCTGGTCGCTGGAAGATTTGGCCATATGCAGAAAAACCCATTGGTTTTAGCCACAAATCATCGTTGCGATGCCGCCATCCGACCATCAGATGGTTGATCCACTCTGGTCATGATGTCTCCGCCATCGTCCTAATGCTAGGCAGCTTTTTCCCCTGCCGGATCCTTGCCTTCGGTCGTGGGAAGATTCAAGACAGGGCTGCTGATATGGCCTTCTTCCTCGCTACTGGCGACACTGCCACTGCAGCTTCTGCCAACGATATTGCTTGGCTCTCCATCTTTTGCTGGTTGTCAGTGGTCGATGAAGTCGCCGTCTGTGATTTCCATCTCTCAAACAGACTCCTCTGTTTTTGGCTGGGAACGGAAGACCCATCGGCTGCAAACTGCTTTCATCGTTGCCATCTTCTCATCGTTCATTGTGGTGCTTGAATCACAAGCTTGTCGTCGGAATAGGATTGGATCTTGCTTGATTTTCCGTCATCCAACACATATAAATGATTCAAATATAACTTCATGATCTTTATAAGATAAGTGGCTAATGCTTAGTAAGTTATGCTTAAGATCATCTACATATAAAACATCTTCTATGCAAGCATTGAAAAAACCATAAATTTTACCTTTACCCTTAGTGAACCCTTTATTGTTGTTGCCAAATGCAATTGTGCCTCCATTAACTAGGTTCAATTCTTTGAATAGATCTTTATTTCCAATCATGTGCCATGAACATCCACTATCCATAAACTAGATGTTCCTTATGATGGATTTAAAGCTTACCTGAAATCACAACGACAAACATACTTTTCACCTCTTTGGTACCCAAGTAATGGGTTCATTTTTGTTAGTGGCTTTGTATGCAACATAGGGTTGTGCACTTTCCTTGGGTTTCCATTTCAATCTTATACATTTTTTCTACATTTTTTTAGTATAGCAATCATATATCTTAAGACCCACTTTGTTACAAAAATGACATTGATTGATGGTTCTATTTGGTGCATTATAAGCCTCTGGTTTTGTAATCCAAGAGTATCTTATAAATCTTCTAATATGAGGATAATTGCCTCCTTTTTCAATGATGTTCATTCCTTCGGTCCATCCATTGAACTTCTTTATTTCTAGTGGCTCACCACCATTAATTTCTTCATATCCAAGTCCCTTCTTGCTATTTTGTTAGGTCATCCTTAGGAACTTTGTGATTGTTTCTCCAGGATTAGAGAATTTATTCAACATACTATTTAATATTTCTATTTCTTTCTTCAAAGTTCCAACTTCTTTTTGTAGAGAGAAATTTCTTTCTGCTAATATGGCATTCACTTTCACAGTAGTAGTAAAGTATTTTTTTTCTGAGTAATTTTTTGTCTGAGGGACTCAAACTCATTAAGGAGGAAGTCATATGATTGTTATAATTCTTCAAGCTCATTACATCTACTGTAGTCATTAATGGAGCCTGAGGAATCGAAACAACAAAAATGATAGGAATTTACCTCAGGTTCCATGTTGTTGTTGTTCTTTTCTTATTATTCTTTGGTGGAGATGTAGGATGATGACTCATTCTCTAGGCGAGTCATGCAACAGAGTCTTGCCAAATTCCCAACTTTCTTGTCTTCCTTATCACTTGAGCAGGTGCTTGAAGATTCTTTATCATTTACATACGTCCCTCTAGCTTGATTTCTTGAGGGTCTTCTGAATTTCTGTTTCTTTCTATCTTTTTCTCTACTTTCTTTA
The DNA here is from genome assembly GCA_036873735.1 of Pouteria campechiana. Lineage (NCBI taxonomy): Eukaryota > Viridiplantae > Streptophyta > Magnoliopsida > Ericales > Sapotaceae > Pouteria > Pouteria campechiana. Next base: position 21,776 of record JAYJMB010053504.1, read on the forward strand.
TTTTCGTTGAGGTCCACTCTTTCTTCATTTGGACACACAGCAATCATGTGTCCAATGCCTCCACGTTTGAAACATTTGGGCTAATTTCTTCTTCTTTCTATTTTCCCCTTTTTATCAATTTGAGGATGTCTTCTTAAATTGTTGGCTCTATTACTTCTTACAAACTTTCTAAACTTCTTTGCCAGTATTGTTACCTCATCTTTAGTTTGTGAGTTTGACTCACTACTACTTTCTTTTGTAGCCTTGAGAGCTAATGTCTTCTTTTTTTAACAAGCTTTTCTCTCTTCCTTTTGCTTAATTCATGAGACATCAATGAGCTGATTAAGTCATCTACCTTGAGCATATTCAAATCTTTAACTTCTTCTATTGCCATAATCTTTTGATTTCAAGGATTGGGGAGCACTCTCAGAATCTTCATAACCTATTTAGTGTTGGAGATTTCTCTCTCTAGACCTTTGAGAGCATTAGTTATTTTAGAAAATCTAGCATACATTTCTGAAATACTCTCATCTTCTTTCATCTTAAAATTTTTTAACTCTCCTATTAGGATGTTCCTCCTAGTTCCCTCGACTTGGGAGAAACCTTCATAAATTAATACTAGTTTATACCAAATATCCTTGGCAGGGGTACATAATGAGACTATTTAACTCAATTGCCGATAAGGCACAAAATAGGGAGTTCATTGCCTTTGCATTATTTTGGACATTGGTAATAGCTTTTTTGGTCCAAACACTAGTGCCCCCAGTTGGGTTACTTCTACTTTAATGGCTTTCCAAGACTCCATATCATTGGCCATTATGAACTACTTCATTCTAAGTTTCTAATAGGTGAAGTTAATGCCATCAAATGGGGGTAGATAGGTGGAAGATTTCCCCTCGGTGAATACATAAGAAGATGTTGATGGGTTTACTATAAAGATCTCTACAAATATTTTGTAACCTACTCTGATACCACTTGTTGATCCCTTTAATGAGGCATAACGCAAGAGGGGAGGGATGAACTGAGTTTATAAAAATTCTAAGGAAGCCCCTTTAAGGATTAAAACCCTCTTAGCAATTCAATAAATGGAATAATGCAATTAGGAAAGGAAATCACACAATAGATAAGGAATTTTATAGTGGTTTGAGATTCCTTCTCTACTCCATTCTTTCAAGTACTCTCCTTAGTGAATTGGGTTCCACTAAACCAATGATGAAATATAATTTAATGTACACAACACTCTTGTTGATTTCAATTCAAGGGGTATATAACAATTAGTGCTTTGTACTCTTTTTTTATTCTAACTTAAGGGAGTGTGAATATACTATCAAATTAATTGTGCAATACTTCTCTAATAATCAATGTTGCTCTTCTTGAGTTTGGTCTCCAATATAATTCAAGGTAAAAACAAGAATAACAATAAAGGAAAATTTTACACTTTCTAGAATACTTTAATAAATCCACGGGGGAAGACTTTTGAGGATGATTTACGCTTGCTTCGAATGTAATGAATGCTTCCCAAGAAGTGGTTGAAGGCCTTTAATGAAGAACTTAAAAGTTGAGTGCTTGAAGGTTTGTAGGGCTTTGTTGCTTATGAGTAAATAAATGTTTAATGCTCTCTTATGCTTACAACTACCTTTGAGACGTCCCAAATAACTCCTTTTATAATTGCATTTAAAATCCATCCGTTGGAAGGTGAGTGGAGTGCATTTAAATGTGAGAAAAGGTTTGAATTTTTCGACCATCGAAGTTGGGAGGTGGATTGCAGGTGCCTTTGGTGCTTGGCTACGGTTGGCAGGTAATATGGCAGGCAGTATGGGATACCGACTGCGGTTGGAACCCTGGCTTTCTTTAAAACCCATGTTGTTGTCCATTGGTAAGTGAATTGGAGGCAGTCGCGATATCGCTGCGCTCCAGGTGGCATGCATTGGTGGTATCGGCTTACCGAATGCTTCTTGAATCGAAGTGGTAGGTGGAATGTGGTGGCATCTCCAGCTTTGACCGCAAGATCGCAGGTGCCTACAATGTGACTGAAATTGTCCAAGGAAAGTACCTTCTTGCTGGATATCGTAGGTGGCATCAGCGGCGATTACGATACAGCTGCGGCATAGGCAATAGGCATAGGTGGCTGCGCTATGCAATTGTGGACTTGCACTCACTTTTAGTACTCAAAATTTTCGTAAATTGTTTTGTTATTCTCACTAAAATCTTTATGAGTTTGTTGATAATCAAAACATGGACTAATTCATATGATTTGCAACTCGAAGCATTCACATTTTAGATACCATATAATCATAAAAGCAACCATAAAAATCTCATAAATAAAAAAAATCATTTACAAACACATAAATGAAATATCATTAGCCAAATTCACAAATTACAAATCTCACAAATTCTAAGATATTGAATAAAATAAAACAAATGTCTTTATTATTCAAAATTCTCTAGAATGACATTCTTCAACATCTACCCGAAACCATGATCTAATGCCCTTTATGGCATCATTTGAAAATAAATAATTAAAGAATGAGTCATGAAACTCAGTAAATAGAATAAATGTATTTAGAACATGTGTTAAAAGATAGTCTAAAACATTGAACAAGTACATCAAATTAAAACACATAAAAGTCTTGATTATTTATCCATCTAGCCTAATATATATAAGTATCTATTGGGCACAACATCCCAGATTATATCTTGACTAATTTAGTGGACCACAACATTGAATCCAAGGAGGTAAATCTCATCCCTTCATTGCTATTTATTCAAACATCATAATTTGGCCACAATGTGGACAATCCGACTCTTCGAGTGAGTCAAAAATGCCTAAAAGCTTAAAAATTGATTATCTAATCATATAAATCAAAGATCACATGGTTCATAAACAACTCATCAAAATTTGGTTGTCAGTGCACTTTGTGGAGCCAACAAACAGCGCCCGCTGGCTGGTGTGCTTGGGCCACAACTGGAAAATCCCGCCTAGGCCGTTAGCTTTGAGCTAGTGCTTAGGTTGAATTCGCTAACATAAGTGCGCATAAGCTACTAAATGCATTGGGTTCGCTGATCACTGTCGCATTCCGCCATCATCGCCATTGATCTAGGGCCATTCTGTCAGGGCCAGGGCTAGCAGACTTGGCTGTTGGTTGGCTAGAGGGCATTGGGTCTATGCATCTAGGCTAGGCTTCCAGACTACTAGCTGGCCGCTAGGCCAAACAGATGTGCTGGGCCTAGCCCAAGGCTAGCCGAGTCGCACTCTCACGTGAACAGAGAGGCAGGTATGGTGTCCCACATGGTGTTCCACCATGCTAGTTGCTAGAAGCCATTGGATCCTATTTTTTCTATTTTCTGATTTCTTCTATTTCTAATGTTGGTAAAATGGACTTTTCTCATTTTGCATGCTAAGCATAGATACATTTGTGGGGTGTCCTAATGGCCCAAAAATATATAGTACGTCTAGTAGAATTTTATATCCTAAAATCATTCATCAAAATGCACAATATTCACATAGCATTTAAATTCAAGAAATCTCACGCCATGATAATATATGCCTTCTATTAAATCTGGTACATTAAATCAATGCGAAAAATCGTGCATTCCAGTGAGATCCCATGCATCTGATCCACGCAAATCTCATGCATTCTAATGCCACAAAGTTTCCAGCAATCCTAATACATCTGTAATCCGATTAACGTGTGCAGCGTGCATTCATTCCACCAAAATCTAATGCATCTAATCACGTTGATATTTTGCAGTCAATCATCTTCTGATGCATCCAAACATCATCTTCTGATGCATCCAAACTACATGAACAACATGAATATCATCATAAAATCCAATGCAACTATACGTTGAAATTTCCTTTTCAATCTATCTGACTGATATGAATGCACGCATTCTAAATAAAATCAATGCATCTGCGTTCAAATTAAAATCTAATGCATTTATTCATCTAACGCATTGATTTCTTCAATCTAAATCATATTTTCTAAGCATAAATCTAGCATATTACTTTATAAAAATCTAATTAATGTATCCATAATAAATCTAATATATTTTTAATTTAATGCATTAATTTCATAAATCTAATTAATGCATTCACATGATTTAATTAACATAAATTATTGCGATCTATCTACTTACAAGAACGGTGGTCCCATAAAGGAATAAAACCTGTAACTCTCTTTAAGCTCTATCCAAGAGCACCCAAAGTAACCTCTGACTCCCGCTTCCTTTACGATCGCAAAAAGAGAGAGATAATCCTTCTTTCAAAATCTATGATTTTAATAATCCTTACCACATGGGTTGCTAAAACTAAAATAATAAATTAATCTTTTTAATCCTAAAAATTCATGGTCAACGATCCAACAGTTTGGTCGACGTTAGATGTGCAATATGACATGTCAGATTTTTAAAAAGTCAATAGTAAAACATTCAATTTTGACACATAAGTATAAAAGACAAAATATGCATTTATGCTGGGTTATTAAAATCAGTCTAACTAGATTTTAAAAGCCCTAACTTTTTGGGTTCAGGTTGAGATTCAAGTTGAAGTAATTAGGGTTGCATTTTTTGTTAAAATACGAATTGACATTCTAGTTGCTTTTAAATTTTACTTCAATTTTTTATAATTTAATAGCAAAGTAAAAAAATGTGAAAATCTTAAAGTAAGAACCAATCCTGTCAATAGTTGGACGATATATCTTTAATCCATGTTTGATCGAAGAGATCTTTGGAGAATCCAAATACGATAAACTGAATTCTGGTCGGTTCCTTTGATAGGATCTGAACCTTTGATAGCCCGAGCCTCCGGCAGACATCTAAGCGAGCCATTCCTTGAACAGGATAGCAGGTTGAGGACCCTGTTGACACTCGGTTGGAACGGAGTGGTATATTATGTAATTTTGGGTCCTTTGATCCGCAAACAGATGGTGGACTGAAGAAAGATGCAAGATGAATTGAGAGATGAATCAACCCATGACAGGTTGGGTTGAGTAGATGTATAATTCAGAAGTACTACGTTATTTTCATTTGATTTTTAGTCACTTAAGACCTCAAAACATTCTCCACCATATAAAACAGACTCCTGTACTGAACTGTCTTTTTAAGCTCTTCAGGTCCCGTGTATTGAATTTTCCTTTTCTTTTATCATTTTACATCTTACCAACTGTTATCTTAATTATCTTACCTACTTCTTCCATTGTCCCTATTTAATACCCAAAAGTTCACGAAACACCGCTGCTGACATTGTTATTTGTGTATGAGGAAGCTTTATCTGGTTTTTTGATGTCATTCTGAACTGGTTGGTGAAGGAAGGAAGAGGGAAGGGATGAAGTTTGGGAAGGAATTTTCATCTCAGATGGTGCCCGAGTGGCAAGCAGCTTATATGGACTACAACAAGCTAAAGGGCATATTGAAAGAAATCCTCCATCTCAAGCTGGAAAGGAATCCGCCACAGCCGTCAGGTGGATTGAAAAGGAGGATGACAATGTACAGAGCCTTCAGCGGCCTAACTCGAATGTGTAGCAGCGGCAACGAGATCAGGAGCGCGAGAGGGGATTTGGGGCACACCACAAGGGAAACAGTCAAATGCAGCCACTACTTTCGCTGCATTTGATCAAAATTTCGCTGCATCTAGTCAGATAAAGCCAAAAAAATTCGCTGCATTTGATCATAATTTCGCTGCAATTGCCTCGTCGCATCTGATCAAATGCAGCAACTTTAAAGTGGCTGCATTTGCCTAAACGCAGCCACATCAAAGTCGTTGCATCTGCCTAAACGCAGCCACTTTGAAGTCGCTGCATCTGACCTCACGCAGCCACTTGAAAGTGGCTGCATCTACCTGAATGTAGCCGCTTCTAAGTGGTTGCATTTGCCTATACGCAGCCACTAAAAATTCGTTGCATCTGCCTAAATGCAGCCACTTGAAAGTGGCTGCATTTGCCTAAACATAGCCACTTTTAAGTGGTTGCATTTGCCCATACGCAGCCACTAAAAATTCGTTGCATCTGCCTAAATGCAGCCACTTCAAAGTAGCTGCATCTGCCTATACGCAGTTACTAAAAATTTCCTGCATCTACCTAAATGCAGCTACTTCAAAGTGGTTGCATTTGCCTAAACGCAGCCACATCAAAGTGGCTACATCTCCCTATACGCAGCCACTAAAAATTTCGTCGCATCTACCTATAGGTAGCCATTGGCAATTTCGCTGCATCTACCATAATTATGCAATTATAATACCTGTTCCTACTGTAATAATTATACAATTATGATACCTGTTCCTACTGTAATAATTATGCAATTATGATACCTATTTCTGCTATAATAATTATGCAATTATGAAACCTGTTCCTATTGTAATAATCATGCAATTATAAAACCTGTTCCTGCAATTTGATAAACACCAATAAGCAAAATCTAAGATGCATCACATAAAGTGCAAATCAACAATTTTGTCTGACATCTACGAAAATAAAATACAATAATGAACATTTTAATGAGGGTCACTCACAATTCGAGGCCTCTTCATATGAGCTACAAAAGAAAAATAATATCTACAACAAGTTAAGAGTCCATCATCTTCATATAGCTACTCAAGTGTCCCGGCTCCCCTCATTATAAGGCATTCTTGTTCATGAGATAACAAACAGGTGTTATAAATGTAGTAT
>JAYJMB010053515.1:0-74394 GCA_036873735.1 Pouteria campechiana
CTAGGGTGGAGTAGGTGGATGATGGTAGTGCAAAAATGAAATTATGTAAAATGCAATGAGATGCATTAGGTTGAAAAATCTGATTATTATGCTTCATTATATTAATAAAAATTATTTATGTATATCTATATGTAAATAGGATATGGGATTCATGTATTATGTGTAGGATTTTCTAGCATGGAGAAGACTAGCCAAGTTTAAAAGGATGTGGATTAAGAAGCGGATTATTTTGAGATAAGTAGGCTGTTCATGTTTGCCTATTTAATTGGGGCAAGATAGTGATTATCCCCTGAGTGATTTGATAATGTGCTTATATGTGAATATATGGATTGATGATAATGTACGTGACTTAGATGGGATTGTGAATATCCCATTTCTTATTGTATGCAATATGAATATGAGTGAGAATTGGGATTAGTAAGGATCCGAAGATGCTATGATGTTGCATATCTTTGATTGTTATATAATACAACATTGTGATATTTTATGTTAATGTATAGTTTGGGAGGGAATAGAAGATATTCCCTGCTTATAATTGTTATTATTATTCTAATATATGGATATCTGAATTAAGGGATCGTAATTAACCCATGAATGTAAATTATAATATATGCATAGATGTTATGTATATGTGTGATTTGGTATAAGTGATTATCCCAAAGTGTATAATTTACTTTAGAATATGCAATTAATTTTATATTCTTCATGCTATGACATATTGAGATGTTGTATTGAGTTTGAAAACGTATCTATTTAGATTGGTGCGTGGGATACCTTATGGATCCCTATTTACTTGGATGGTTGAGTTTTTGTTGATTTTGGTTGAATTAATGATTGTCACGTAGTCTACTTACGGAGTCTGTTTAGACTCACCCTTGTTTTATTTTTTTAGTTGACATGTCAAGTCCAGAAGAAGCAAGATTGGTAAGAAAGTATAATACTTGAAATTGTATTTTTTTTGTATGGTAATTGGGAAATTCTCATCTTATGCATATTGTAATTGTAATTAATTTATTTCTCATGATGTATAATTGTAATTTATAGCCATATCAATGTAATATTGCAGTTTCAGGTGTATGGCATATGTGGAATGGAAATTGTATGGTGGTATGGTGGATTCATTGTCATCATGATGCAGCTGTGGTCTTGGGGGAGCCTGTGGAGTTATAAGGATGTTGTGTGGATGATTGGAGAAATATTGGAGTGTATAATTTCTTACTTTTATAAATTATAATAGAGAAATGTATCATAATATGGGATGAATATTTGTACCTAGGTGGATAGCCCTATTTTCAAGGGAGACTTTATCCAATTTTCTGTAGAAATTAGGTCAATTAGAAAAAAAAATCAAAGCAACCCACCCTGGAAGTGGGAAAATCATGGTATGATCATGTTGATTTAGATGCAAAATTTAGTAACAACCCTAGGAGGGTGGGGCATTACAGTAAGTATGCTTTTGTTAATTGAATTATAAATAGAACGAACATGTTATTGAGGTAGAATTGATGTTGAATATGTATTAAAATCATGATGTACAATTGGGAATGAAAGACCTAAATTCCATGTGAGAGAATAGTTTGTAAGTTATGGATGCTTTTAAGACATTAAGGCATTTGTATAATGAATTGTCAAGTAATTACATGAGGATGGGTATGAATTACCTTGATTATCCATGTTGAATTATTAGAAAGTAATGATACTTATAACTTGCTTGATAAAATGTTTCTATAAGCAAGGCTATAAAAGTAACTAGGCATAAAGCAGCTTGAAATTGATTATGAGAGGGTTATTAATAAAATATATGGAATACTTGATTTATGTGCCTAGGGAAATAATTAACAATGAATGAAGATTTGATAACCTGGTGTGATCAATGATGTGTAAAAAGAGTAATCTATTGGCTTCATATGAATTAGCCAAGTTGTTTGGTAATTGAATGGTATTGTTAACCTATATAGGATAATCTGAGAAGGTCAAAAAGATATGAAGCTTGAGAAGTGTATAGAGATTCACTCAGGCAAGTAGGCTATCTTATATTACTAAAAAGGGATGGTGATTGTCCAATTGTTCGTATTCATTTATTTCCAAGCATAAATAATATGGATAGGGATTTTGGACATCACATAAATCTTAGTTTTGTCATACAGGAATCTGAGGTAAGTAGGCCCCTTTTTTATATGAATGTTTGTGATTTTGTTCAATTGATTGCATTTGGGCTTGTATATTATGCTTGGGGATAGTGGATATACCATTTATTTTGAATAGTAGGTTTAGATTCAGTGATAATTTATGATTGATATTTATATGAATTTTGTGAAGACTTGAGGATTACGGATAGTAACTATTGATTGAATTGAAGTCATTAGTGTTTCGATTATGAGATTTATTATGTGAATTGAAAGAGTATCTTATGATACTTATTCTTCTTGTGTATGGATATCCATTTGTTAGAAATAAAAGAATATCCCTTGCTTATGATGGATAGTTTGCTTCATAAGGTTTCATGTAAATGCTTGATTTGAGGCTGATTTGAGGGAACTAGAGAATATTCCCTAAGTTGGCTTAGGGAATTGAATGTTGTAACTTTTAAGGACTACTTTCCTTTGCCTTTTATTGATCAAATGCTTGAGAGGTTAGCCAATCATTCTTACTATTATTTCCTTGATGGTTATTCAGGTTATTTTCAGAATGCAATTACTCTAGAAGATCAACAGAAAATGATTTTCATATGCTCATTCGGAACTTTTGCATATTGCTGGATGCCCTTTGGCTTTTGCAACTCCCCAGCTACTTTCCAAAGGTGTATGGTTAGCATCGTTTCAGATTATATTGAGCATATTATAGAACTCCTTATGGAGATAATTTCATAGTTCATGGAGACTCCATTGGTAATTGCTAGCATAACCTTACACTTGTTCTTCAAAGATGCATAGAAACTAACCTTGTGTTAAATCCTAAAAAATGTCACTTCATGGTTGAACACGGTATAGTTTTGGGTCATGTTATTTTGTTTGGTGAAATTGAAGTAGATAAAGCTAAATGACGAGAATGCAAAATATCATATTTAATTCTATTAATACTTGATCTTTTACTACTATTTGATTCCTAAATATACTCATTATTCTTTTATTTTTTTATTTAGGAGACAATTGAAGTGGTTAAGTGCAGCAAGAAGTCAATTGAAGGATTTTGGATGATTTTAGTATCACTCCATATTTTGGTCATAGCTCTCTCATCCGACCTCCAATTGAGATGATTAAAAAGATGTTCTGTAAACACAAGAAAAAGTTCTACTTTCATGTTTGGAGTTTTCAGAATTAAGAACTACATCAAGGGCAAAAATAGGAAGAATACTAAAGTTAGGATAAAGTAAAATGGGAAGAATGTCAAAGTTAGGATAAAGTGCAAAGAAGAAGCAACAAAGAACAAAGCATCCGACGCAGTAGACTGGCGCTGCCAGCGCCTACCCACATCACACCCCAACCACCTTGGGTAGCAAGGTGGCGCCAGTGGCTCTTTACTCCATTTCTAGTTTTTGAATTTTATGAATTTTTCATTCTGTGTATTTTTTATTCTCTATAAATAGTAGTTTCCTAGGGCTTTTTTAGGGTTCTTTTGCTAGGATTTGGAGAAGACATTTTGGTGGTTTTGACAAAGAATCTTCTATCTTTTCTATTTTATTTTCTTTATGATTTCATAGTCCTGCATGGCTAAACTTTTATTCTTAGTTTAAGGAGATAGAAGCCTCAAAATCAATATATTATGAGATTTAATTTGATTTAATTATTGAATTTATACTTTGAGTGTTGAATATTCTTCTTTGTTCATGATCATGATTGTTATGTTTAATTGCTGGACGCCTACTAGTTTATTATTCATTATAAGCTAGATTAGATATCAAATCCATAATTGTTTAATCCCTCTAATTTATGAAGCAACTAGGGTTTAATAATTTACTGCTATTGTAGTTATTAAATCTTAGGAAGAATATTTGACTGAATCAAATGTAACTGCTAGTGCTTGTGTTATTTAGCTTCATCAATCTCTACAAATCATAAGGCTGCTATTAGATTAAACCTTTAGCATTTATCTAAGGTTGTTTAGTGGTTAGAGTTAATTAGAATGTTGGTTTCTAATTAACTATATTAAAGGAGAGATAGGAAAATAATTCCAATGGTGAATATTTAAAGTATGAATTAATTTATAATTGAGACAATGGTTAATTATGAAATTTTGATGGTTGATGTTGACTTGAACAAAGGTTTTCTTCTTTGGTAGATTTCTTTTATAATTATTCATTACATTCAAAACCCCCCTTTTCTTGTTCACATTCCATAAAACTAAGCTAGATACTCCTCGTGGGATCGACCCTTATTCACACTACTATAGGTAATGTAATTGGAGTAAGGTTATAAATTTGGTTGTAGGTACTATAGGTGAGGATCTTTATCTGCAAGACCATGTAATAGCACACCAAATTTTTGGTTTTGTTGCTGGGGAGACATTTTAGTTGATTTTTATGATTTTTTCTATTTCTTTTTTATTTTTATTTTTTTGGGGTTTATTAAATTTTTCTTGATTGTTTATGATTACAAATCAATCTTCTAATCAAGGTAATTTGTAGTACGAAACAGAAATTGAAAAAACTTTGCACAAATTAAGGAGTGAAGCTTAGAGGAATTCAGAAAAGGAGGAAATTATGGCTGGAAATCGAACTTTGAAAGAGCTCATCACACTTGATTTGGATCAACAACCCTTATGCAAAACGTTTCCTACTTTACATGCTAATATTAATTTTGAATTAAAATCTAGACTAATACACCTCTTGCCCACTTTCCATGGTCTTGCAGGTAAAGATCCTCATAAGCATCTAAATGAATTTCATGTGGTGTGCACAAGTATGAAACCAATAGGGGTGACTGAAGAGCAAATCAAACCGGGAGCCTTTTCATTCTCTTTGAAGGATTTGTCTAAGGATTGGCTTTACTATCTACCATTTGGGATCATAACATGGAATGAGATGAAGAGGCTATTTTGGAGAAATATTTCCTGGCTTCAAGAGTGGCCAACATTAGGACAGAAATTTGTCATGAGACACCATAGTGGATAATCCCTATATGAATATTGGGAGTATTTTAAGAAATTATGTGCATGCTATCCCCATCGTCAGATTAGTGAGTAGCTACACATCTAGTATTTCTACGAGGGACTTCTACCCACTGAAAGGAGCATGATTGATGCTGCTAGTGGAGTAGCTTTGGTGCATAAAACTCCTGAAGCTGCAAGGAACTTGATTGCAAACATGGCAGCTAACTCACAACAATTTGGCAATAGGCTTGACTCTTTATCCAAGCCTATTAATGAGGTAAGTGTTTCCTCCCTTGAACATAAATTGCAGGTCTAATTTCTCTTGTTCATCAATTGGCTGTAGGAAATATATAGACAATGAAAGTTGTGGAATTTGTTCAATAGTCAGACATCCAACTGATGCATGCCCAACTCTTCAAAAAGAACCTATTGAGCAAGTGGACGGGATGGGTGGTTTTTCTCGACAACCATGGAGGAAGTATGATCTTTATTCTAACTCATATAGCCCAAGATGGAGGGATCACCCCAATTTCAGCTATGGGAATCCATAAGCAAATCAGCAAACAACTCAAAATCGCCCAAATTTTCAGCAGTACAAGCAGCCATACCAACCTAGACCATAATAGGGACAAACTTCTAACTTTAGTATGTCTTTGAAAGATATTATTAAGTCTCTTGCCTCTAACACTTTGTAATTTTAATAGGAGATGAAGGCTAGCATTCATATTTTGAAGAATCAGATGAGTTAGATGGCAATAACAATCAATCAGCTGCAGACATAAAATTTAGGTAAATTGCCTTTTCAAATAGTGGTGAACCCAAGAGAAAATGTGAGTGCAATTATTGTGAGAAGAGGTAAAGAGGTTGACATTCTAGCAAAGGTGACTTTTACACCAACAAAGCAAGAAAAAGGGAAAAGCATTGTTGCAGTCAAGGACCTTCCTAAGGATAATGTAGTAACTTAACATGAGTTTTCACCTCTTTCTAGATATAAACCAGTACAACCTTTTCTTGAGGCTTTTCTAGAATCTCAAAAAATAGAGCAATATCAAGATCTATTTAAGACTTTTCTTAAATGCGAGGTAAATATTCCACTTTTTGATGCCATTAAACAAGTATCTCGTTATGGTAAATTCTTGAAAGAATTATGTACAATAAAGAGGAAACAAAAACTTCAGAGGTATGAGAAGGTAAGAGTAGGGGAGAATGGTTTTTGCAATCATTCAAAGAAAACTCCCTACAAAATGCAAAGATCAAAGTTTGTTTACAATTCCTTACATGGTAGGTAACATTAGACTTGAAAAGGCCATGTTAGATTTAGGAGCTTCCATTAATGTTATGTCATATTCTTTGTATGTTTCTTTGAAACTTAAACCTTTGAATAAGACTAGTATTGTAATTAAGTTAGCTGATAGATCTAATGCATATCTGAAAGGTGTAGTTGAGGATGTTCTTGTGCAACTCAATGATTTAATCTTCCCTGTTGATTTTTATGTGCTAAATATGTAGAATAATCATCAAACTGCTCCTATTCTATTAGGAAGATCATTCCTAAAGACATCCAAGACTAAGATAGATGTTTATAGTAACACACTTACCATGGAATTTTATGGTGAAATTGTTAAATTTAACATTTATGATGCCATGAAATATCCTGATGATGACGATTCTGTTCTCTCCATTGATGTGATTGATTCTTATGTATAGAAAGTTTTTGAAATTGATGGAAAAGATGAATTGAAAATTGCCATTAGTTAACATCTTGAGAAGGAGAATGAGATGTTCCCTTTGAGTAATGATTTGCAAAAAACTATTGCAGCATTGGATGACTTTCCAAAGTTACAAAAATCAGGTAATGTCCTTACATAGAGTTACTAGTTTCTGACAAGAGCATTTTACCATCTGTTTTGCAAACATTCATTCAAGATTTGAAGCCTCTTCCCAATCATCACAAATACGTGTTCCTTGAAGATAGAGAAACGTTGCCTGTGATTATTTTTAGTAAACTCACTACATTACAAGAAGAAAGGCTTATGCCAGTTCTAAAGAAGAATATGAGGGTTATCGATTGGATAATGAAAGATATTAAAGGAATTAACCCATCTACATGCATGCTTTTTTATTTCCAGTTTGCAATTGCTACAAATTGAAGAAAGATACAGTGAGTCTAGCCAATAACTATAAACAAAATCACTGCTTGGGAGGCAACCCAAGGGGAGTTTGTGTTTCTTTTTCTTATTTCCTTCATATTTCTGCATTTATATTATGGTTATTTTTGCATCTTCTTTGCGTTTGACCTTACATTGGGGACAATGTAAGTTTTAAGTGTGGGAGAGGGAGTTTAGGTTTAGGTTGTGTTTTTGGTGTTTTAGTTTTTATCTTTGCTTTTATTTAAAAGAAGTTTAAGAGAGAGTTAGTTTTACCCTTTATTCTAATGGTTTCTGATGATTTGAGGTTAAGGATATCATAAGCAAGATTTAACTAAGCTTGAAAAATTCATAACATGATTGAATAAGTAAGATTCCAATTTGTAATTGCTTGGTTTAGTTATTTTCCTTGAGAATGGTGATGGATCAATTTCGTAGACAAAAGATGCTGAGATTTTGAACCTTTAGACTGACACATCCACATTAGTCTCATTTTTTTTCTTCAATAGAGATTTTCTTCCATGGATTTGTTTCTCTAGAACTTACCTTATCTCTCTTTAAGATCACATTGATACATGCAAGCATGACCATGATTAAGGCCCTTCTTTGTTTTGAACTAAATGAGCCTAGTAGCTTACCTTGTAATTAATTTTACCAGTTGTTAAGCCCCTTTGAGCTTTATAGATTTTTATGGTGAACCTATGTTACAAATTTGAAACTTAGAAAAATAATATCTTTACCCAAGCCATAGATCTTATGAAGCATGGATCATTATTGTACTATGTATGGGTGTACAAGAAATAAAGTATAAGGGTTTTAAAATTTATGGAATGGCTATGATTGGTGAAATAGAATAAGTTGTTGTTCTTAAAATAAAAAAAATGTTAAAAAAAGTGTCAAAGTGAAAGAAAAACATAAAAGAATATATATATATATATCAAAATTCTAAGGAAAGGGGTATGTTTATACATCATGTATTTAAAGATGAAAGATACTAAAGAAAACAAGTGATTTTGCATGTCTTATACATTTGAGCATGAGTTAATTTATTTAAACTTCACGAGTTTCAATGGCTTTCGAGCTACATCTCCAAATATTTCTCACCCTATTACAACCCTTGAAAAGTCCTTATGATTCATGATATGCATGTGATCTAACTGATGGAGAATGAGAAAATATGCAAGCATATGATAAATCATTTTCATTGAAATAAATTTGAGCAGAACATATACCCTTCAAAGACATGAGAGTAGAGTGTTTATTTCCGTGAGGGTTCTACTTATTTAGTTCAATCCATCTTTAAGAGAGAACGCTTACTAAATGATTGTAGGTTGTGTGAGAATGATTTGTTCATGATATATTATGAGTTTTGAAGAGTTTTGGTTATTCTTTATTTATGATAATTGCAACCTTGATGTTCTTTTGGGAGAGAGCAAATTTGAGTTTTGCTCAAGGACGAGCAAAAGTTAAGTGTGGGGGAATTTCATGAGAATGCAAAATATAATATTTAATTCCATAATACTTAATATTTTACACCTATTTGATTCCTAAATATACTCATTATTCTTATCTTTTGATTTAGGTGACAATTAGAGTAGTTGAGTGCAAAAAGAAGTCAATTGAAGGATTTTGGACAATTTTAGCATTACTCTATATTTTGGTCATAATTCTCTCATCTGACCTATGATTGAGATAATTAATGCTATTCTAGAAACACAAGAAAAAGTTCTACAACTTTCATATTTAGAGTTTTCAGAGATAAGGACAACATCAAGGGCAAAATAGGAAAAATACCAAAGTCAGGATGAAGTACAGAGGGGAAGCAACAAAGAGTAGACCATCGGAGGATGCAAACCGGTGCCGTCGGCACCAACCCACATCACACCCCTATCACACCAAGCAGCAAGGTGGCACCGGCGATGCCCGACTCCATTCCCAGTTTTTGGATTTTGCAGATTTTGCAGATTTGCATATTTTTGACTCTATAAATAGTAGTTTTTTAGAGCTTTTTGAGGGTTCTTTTGATAGGGTTTGGAGAAGACTTTTTGGCAGCTTTGGACATAAAATCTTCTCTCTTCTCTATTTTCTATTTTATTTTCTTTGCGATTTCATGGTCCTATGTGGCTAAACTTTTATTCTTGGTTTAAGGAGATAGAAGCCTTAGAATTAATATACTATAAGATCTAATTTGATTTAATTATTCAATTTATACTTTGAGTATTTAATATTCTTCTTTGTTCATGATTATAACTGTTATATTTAGTTGCTAGGAGGCCTATTAGTTTATTATTCATTGCAATCTATTGCTAGATTAGACATCAAATCCGTAATTGTTTGATCCCTCTAATTTGTAAAGCAACTAGGGTTCAATAATTTGCTGCTGTTGTAGTTATTAAATCTTAGGAAGAATATTAGATTGAATTAAATGCAACTGCTCATGCTTGTGTTATTTAGCTTCACCAATCTCTACAAATCTTAAGGCTGCTATTAGATTAAACCTCTAGTGCTGGTCTGGGGTTGTTTAGTGGTTAGGGTTAATTAATTGATAGGAAAATTAATTTTAATGGTGAATATTTAAAGTATGAATTGATTTATAATTGTGTCAATGATCAGTTATGAGATTCTGATGGTGGATGTTGACTTGAACCAAGGTTTTCTTCTCAGATAGATTTCTTTTATTACACTTTCTTCATTACATTCAAAACCCCCATTTTCTTGTTCACATTACTTAAAACTAAGCTAGACACTCCTCGTTGGATCAACCCCTATTCACACTACTATAGGTAATTTAATTGGAGTAAGGTTCTAAATTTGGTTACCTACGACAACACACCACTAAAGTTGATTTCATTCTGTCTTTACCTTATCCCACTAGTGTGTGAGAAGTTCATTCTTTTCTTAGACATGCAGGTTTCTATCGGAGATTCATCAAGGACTTCTCCAAAATAGCATTGCTTCTCTGCAAGTTACTGTAAAAGGATGTGGCTTTTGAGTTCGATGAAGTGTGCAAAAAGGTGTTTGATAAGCTGAAGGAACTGTTGACTTCAAACCCAGTTATCTAACCTCTTTATTGGAATGTTCCTTTTGAGATAACGTGTGATGCAAGTGATTATGTAGTGGGTGCTGTTTTGGGGCAGAGAATTGGGAAATCATCTCATGTCATCTATTATGCTTCAAGGATATTGAATGATGCTCAGAGAAATTATTCCACCATTGAGAAAGAACTTTTAGCTATTGTCTATGCTTGGCAAAAATTTAGATTTTATCTACTTGGTACTAAAGCCATTGTTTATTCAGATCATGCAGCTCTTCATTATTTGATGATGAGAAAGGAAGCAAAGCCAAGACTAATAAGGTAATACTTCTCTTGAGCAAATTTGACTTAAAGATAAAGGACAAAAGAGGGATAGAAAATCAGCTTGTAGATCATTTGAGTCAGTTAGTCCATCTAGAGGATAAACTTTATCTGCAAGAAACATTTCCTGATGAGCAATTCTTTGCGAGTGACAAATTGCCTTGGTATGCAAATATGGTAAACTATTTGGTCACTAACATATTACCTCTTCATTTGTCTAAAGCTCAGAGAAACAACTTCAAGAGTGATGCAAAATATTATGTGTGGGAGGACCCATACTTATGGAAGCATTGTGTAGATTAGGTAATAAGAAAGTGTATTCATGAAAATGAGTTTCTATCTATACTCATCTTTTGTCATTCTTATGCTTGTGGAGGTCACTTTGGAGCCAAGAGAACAACAAGAAAAGTGTTTGAGTGTGATTTGTATTGGTCATCTTTGTTTTGAGATTCATACTCTTTTTGCAAGTTGTGTGATCATTGTCAAAGGACAGGTAATATTCCCCAAAGGAATGACATGCCACAAACCCCCATACTAGTCTGTGAAATTTTTGACATTTGGGGCATTGATTTCATGGGACCGTTCCCTGTTTCTTTTGGTCTTGTTTATATATTACTTGCCATTGATTATGTTTCAAAATGGGTGGAAGCCAAAGCCACCAAGACTGATGACTCTAAGGCTATTGTAAATTTTATCAAGGTTGACATATTCTCCAGGTTTGAATTTCTAAGAGCCTTCATAAGTGATTGAGGCACTCACTTTTGTAATTGAACAGTTGAAGCTTTGTTGAGAAAATATTATGTGATCCATAAGGTGTCAACTGCCTATCATCTGTAAACTAGTGGACAAGCTAAAGTATCAAATCGAGAGATTAAGTCCATTCTTGAAAAGATAGTTAATCCTAATATAAAAGATTGGAGTTTGTGCTTGGATGATGCTTTGTGGGCATATAAGACTTGATAAAAATTTCCCATTGGTATGTCACCTTATTGGTTAGTATTTGGGAAATCATGCCACCTTCCTGTTGAGTTAGAACACAAGGTTTATTGGGCTATCAAGAGTTTCAACATGAACATGGATAAAAGTGGAGAGCACAGGAAGTTGCAATGAAAAGAGTTAGAGGAGATTCACAATGATACTTATGAGAATGCAAGGATTTACAAGGAAAAGAAGAAGGTTTTTAATGACAAGATGATCAAGGAAGGAGTTTAAAGTTGGTTAAAAAGTTTTTCTTTACCATTCAAGACTTTGTGTATTTCTAGGTAAGTTATATTCTCATTGGAATGGACCTTTTATTGTCACTAATGTTTTTCCTAATGGTGTAGTTGAAATTCAGAGTTTGGCAACTTTCAAAGTCTTCATAGTGAATGGTCATAGACTTAAGCCTTTCTATGAAGGACTAAAAGTTGAGAATGCTATAGAATTGGATCTAGAATAACCAATTTACATTGATTGAAGAAGGAAGCACTGAGTTAAGTCAACGACTATGAACAAAAGTGCTATTTGGGAAGCAACCCAAGGGGAGTTTGTGTTTCTTTTCCTTAATTTTTTCTTAGTTATGCATTTTTACTTTAGTTATTTTTGCATCTTCTTTGCATTTGACCTTACATTGGGGACAATGTAAGTTTTGAGTGAGGGGAAGGGGATTTAGATTTAGATTGAGGTTTAGGTTGTGTTTTTGTTTTTATCTTTGCTTTTATCTAAAAATTTTTTTGAGAGGGTCAGTTTTACCCTTTGTTTTGGTGGTTTTTGAGATTTGAGGGTGAGGACATCATGAGCAAGATTCAACTAAGCTTGAAATTTTCATAACATGATTGAATAACTAATCTTCCAATTTGCAATTACCTGGTTTAGTTATTTTCCTTGAGAATGGTGATGACTAAATTTTGTAAACAAAAGCTGGTGAGATTTTGAGCCATTAGACTGACACATTTACATTAATCTCATCCTTTTTCTTCATGAGTGATATTCTTCCATGGATTTATTTTTCTAGAACTTGCCTTGATTCCCTTTGAGATCACATTGATACATGCATGCATGAACATGATTAAGGCCCTTCTTTTTTATGAACTACATGAGCCAAATAGCCTATATTGTGATTAATTTTTCCTCTTGTTGAGCCCCTTTGAGCTTTATATATTATTGTGAACCTATGTTACAAGCTTAAAACCCAAAAAATTAATATTTTTACCCAAGCAATAGAGCTAGTGAAGCATGGGTCATCATTGTGCTATATATAGGTGTTAAAATTTGTGGAATGACTATGATTGTAAAATAGAACATGTTATTGTTCTTAAAAAAATGGCAAAGTGAAAGAAAAAGAGAAAAGAAAAAGAAAATATCAAAATTTGAAGGGAAGGAATCTGTTTATACATCATGTATTAAAAGGTGAAAGATGTTGAAGAAAACAAGTGATTGTACATGTCTTATATATTTGAGCTTGAGTTGATTTATTTGTGCATCACTAGTTTCAATGTGTTTTGAGCTACCTTCCCAAATATTTATCATATTTACCCTAAACCCCATTACAACCCATGAAAAGTCTTTATGATTCATGATATGCATGTGATCCTAGTGATGGAGAATGAGAAGATATGCAAGCTTCTGGTAGATCATTTTCATTGTAATGAATTTGAGCGGAACATATACCTTTCAAACACATGAGAGTAGAGTGTTTATTTCTGTGAGGGTTCTACTTATTAGTCTAATCCATCTTCTAGAGAGAATGCTTACCGAATGATTATAGGTTGATTAAGAATTATTTTTTCATGATATATTATGAGTTTTGATTATTCTTTGTTTATGATAATTGCTACCTTGATAATCTTTTGTAGAGAGTAAATTTGAGTTTTGCCCGAGGATGAGCAAAAGTTAAGTGTGGGAGAATTTGAAGAGAATATAAAATTTCATATTTTATTCCCTTAATACTAATCTTTTACACTTATTTGACTCTTATATGCACTCATTATTCTTATATTCTGATTTAGGAGACAATTGGATGGTTAGTATAAAAAGAAGTCAATTTAAGGATTTTGGATAATTTTAGCATCACTCCATATTTTGAGCATAGCTCTCTCATCCGACCTCTGATTGAGATGATTAAATATGTTCTGGAATCACAAGAAAAATTTCTACAACTTTCAAGTTTTGATTTTTTAAAAATAATGACTACATCAAAGGAAAAAAATATGAAGAATGCAAAAGATAAGGTAAAGTGTAGAGGAGAAGTAATAAGGAGAAAAGCACCGGAGGCAGCAAAATGGGTGCTCTGGCCCCCAGGACTGGCACTCTAGCACCCAAATCACATAGAGCAGCAGAAGCAAGCAGCAAATTGGGCACTCTAGTGTCGAAGACCAGGGCTCTAGCTCTTGACTTCGTTTCCCACTTTTCAAAAGATGAAAATTATTGTTTTGCATATTTTTGACTCTGCATGAATATCAGTTTCCTAGGGTTTTTGAGGTTCTTTTTGCTAAGGTTTAGAGAGGAATTTTTGGTAGCTTTCATTAGAGAATCTCCTTCTTTTCAGTTTTTTATTATTATTATTTTTTTGTGCTTTCAAGGCCCTGCATGGCTAAATTTTTATTCTTGGTTTAAGGAGACAGAAGCCTTAGAATCAATATACTGTGAGATCTAATTTGATTTAATTATTCAATATATACTTTGAGTGTTAAATGATCTTCTTTATTCATGATTATAGTTGTTATGCTTAATTGCTAGGAGGCCTACTAGTTTATTATTCATTGCAATCTATTGCTAAATTAGATATCAAACCCATAATCATTTGATCCCTCTAATTTATGAAGCAACTAGGGTTTAATAATTTGTTATTATTATAATAGCTAAATCTTAGAAAGAATATTTGACTAAATTAGATGCAACCGCTAGTGCTTGTGTTGTTTAGCTTCACCAATCTCTAAAAATCTTAATGCTACTATCAGATTAAACCTTTAGTGCTATATAACACTTGTAGTGTTAAATTTTATAAATATATGTTGATTAATAAATAAATTTGGTTTGAAAAGAATTAATGTAAGTATAAGTATGATGGAACAAATTACAAGTGGATGCAATTAAAATTTTGATTTGATTTCTAATTATTCAAGGGTGTAAAATGTGAAAATTATACCACTATTATGTGAAAAAATAATGGGAAATAAATGAGGAAAGAAAATATGCAAAAAATTAGAAAAATAGGCTGAAAATGAAGGCAGCAGGGCGGACACCATGGCTTCAGACTGAAGAAAGGGGGGTGGCATGGGCTGATTTCTCCACAATGCAGTGTGGGATTAGATTATGGCAAGGCAACGGCGTTCCACGCTCCAGTATGGAATTGGATGCCATGGTGTGGGTTGGTGTTAAATGCAGGATAACTAGATTTTTTCAACAAAATTCCATCCCATTTTCTTTGGTCCATTCAGTTTCTTCACCCTTCCATACCCTAAACCCGTTTACCTTTATTTCTCACCTATTTAGCTAGGAAATCATCATGCCTAGCTAGAAAAACATGTGATCTTTCAATTAAACCCAAATTTCCAACCATTTGAACTTTGAAAAATGGTAGAAAATGGAAGAAATGTCAGATTCCCCCAAATGGATGGAGCTACATGGAGTTGGGAGCTTGGTCGTTCGTTTGGGAAGGACTACTATGCTTGTAAGTGATTATAAGTTCGATTTCTCAACCAAACCTCAAATTTTAGATTTTAGGGTTTGGAGGAAAAGTGGATTCTGAGGCTTAAATTAACTTATGTGCTTGTAAATTCATTAGGGAATGATCCAATGAAGTAATTATTGTGATTTGGCCTAAGAAATTTTGGATTTAGCATGATTAGGATTTTTATGAATAGTAAAAATTGGAGATTTCCTGAATTTTGTTGAATTAATCATGGGATAAATGATTAATGAAATAATTAATATGTTCTAGAACATGTATGGGATGATTTGGACTAATGAAATTGAGTTATTTACATGTTGTTGAAATGCTAATCATGTGAGATATTAGATAAATATGTCAGACAATAAGGTTTCTTATGATAATTGTGAAGAAACCCTAAGTTAACTAGTCTCTATCATATGTTTGGTGATTATAGTCTGAGATTGGCTATAAATGAGGTATTATAATTTGCATTGACTCTATACAAGATGATCTGAGAATGATGAAAAGATAGAGTTCGAGAAGAAAGTGGTTTCGAGCTAAAGGCCTAAGGTAAGTAGGTTGCCTTCTCTGTTTGTTGAACACATTAATGGGTATATGGAGTATATCCCATCATTGATTCCGGGCATGTATTTTTTGGATGGGGGACAATAGTTATCCCATGTTTGGTTAAGGACTAATGTTTATGGATTTATGATGAATGCATGAATTTTAGGGATTTGGAATATCCCGTAGTTAAATTAGTTTTTGATATAGACATGTAAGTGTTTGGGATAGAAAATATCCCATGTCATTGCATTATTCTTGGGTATAAGTGTCCGAATAAAAGGGATTGAGAGTATCCCAGTGTTGCATGGCTTGTGAATGTTTGGGAATATTGAGTATCCCATGTATAGTTGTTTCAATTGTGTATATGGTTGTGAATAGGATATGCATGTTGGCTTGATATGGATAGAAAATATCCCAAGTGTGTGATGGAGAGATTAGATGGGATGAGTATATCCCATGTTAAGATTTCATAGTATGTTATATTGATGTGTTTTCATTCTATGGATTAATAGGGAAAGCATAATTTCCTACTGTGATATTGTTAATGGGTAATAAAGATGGGATAAATGATATCCCAAAATTGTGAAAGTGGCATGATACATCATATGACTGTATGTATGAATGGAATGAGGATCATTCCATAATAGTATCCATATGCATAAAGATGTAATCTGCATTGAAGGCACGGCTGTAATATTATGCCTGTATGGCATAATTGGATATATGAGGCCTGCATGGCATGTATGATGATATGAGATGCCTGTATGGTATGTATTTTGGTATGTTGAGCCAAAGTGGCTTGGATGTAATGTAAAGGGCTAGAATGACACTGTATGTTATTTTACGCCAGAAAGGCGTAGGGTGTGCATGGAAAGAATGAGAATGCGAGCCTCATAGTATGGTTGCTTTGGATTATACATCTCAGGATGAGATGAAAATGTGTTGTGTTTATAATGTTTAAATTTGAATTATTGTTGTATTTGATACATGTTCTGGGTGAGAACATGTTGTTATGATTAATTATTATTTTATTTTATCTATGCCTACTTACTAAGTTGCCCAAACTCATGCCTCCTTATGTTGAAGTTTAGTTGACAGGTTAGGTAAAGAATCCCAACTAAGGATTGGGATGAATGAACAAGACTTGAAGATATTAGATATGGTAAAGTAATGGGATTGGAATCCCATTGAAATTCATAATTTATCATTTAATCATGAGATTGTATGATTTTATCAAATTGTAAATGATGTACAGCATGTCATAGTAAATCAATTAAGTATGTGATTGTAAAGAGATTTGTATTAATCTAGGGTAATGTATTACCATCATGAAACAGATCCGATCTTGGGTGGAGCTGTGAGTATGGGTGTAGGACTGTGTAGATATAATTGTTGTCATTTGATTATTAAAATGTATATTTTATTTAATTTTATACATGTATATCAGGCATAAATGTCCATAATACAAGGTAAACTTTACCAAATATTAGGTAGGATATTTCTCATAGAATTAGAGAAATGGTGAGTGTATGATAAGATTTCCCTTAAAAAAAAGGGAAATGGTAGCATTCTGCATCAGCCCCAGTGTAGCGTGATCAAAAAGCATAGGATGGGGGTGCGGGGCGTTACACAGAGGTCTTGGGTTATTTAGTGGTTAGAGTTAATTAGAACGCTAGTTTCTAATTAACTATGTTGAAGGAGAGATAAGAAAAATAATTCCAATAGTGAATATTTAGAGTATAAATTGATTTATAATTGTATCAATGATTAGTTATGAGATTCTAATGGTGGATGTTGACTTGAACCAAGGTTTTCTTTTCTGATAGATTTCTTTTATAACACTTTCTTTATTACATTCAAAACCGCCATTTTTCTTGTTCATATTGCATAAAACTAAGCTAGATATTATTCATGGGATCAATCCTTATTCACTATTACAAGTAATTTAATTGGAGTAAGGTTCTACATTTGGTTGCTTACAACAGTACACCAAAATTTTGGAAGCATCCTTCTTTGTTGCTTATCTCCAAACCTTCTGTTTTCTTCTTCTTCTTCCACGATTTTCATAAGTTTAGCTCCTTTGGAACACAGCATATAAGTATCGCAGTTTGTTATAGACAATCATTATCTTGCACTTGAACTTTTTTGCACTTGCTACGTTGTTAGCTTTCGTATATAATATCAGAATTATTTTATCCTCATGTGATTGTATCATTTTATAAAGCAAGGATAATAAACATTTCTATTAAATGCATAATATGAAAGCTTAAGTAATTATGGTTCATAGTATTTATTTAGCAAATTTATGTGGTAAAGGTTAGTTCATGTTTATTGTGTGTGCACCATGAAGTGAGGAATGTATGCTTGTTTAATTAATCATTCATACTTATGTGTTAATTAGTGTTTATTAATTCATAACCATTTATATGATTGTTAGAGATTTAAGTATACAAGTTTCTTCTCTTTAATATAAGTTTTGTTATTATCAAAATCATATAAAATAATGCTGATAGGTTTTTTAGAAATGGAAGCCCTAGCTTTAAGGAGAATAAGAGTATGAAGAGTCCCATAGGATAGCTTAACCCAAGAGGGGAGGGGTGAATTGGGTAAATAACAATTCATTGCTTAACCCCTGTTGGATCATTTCCCTCTTTTCATGCTTGTATGTAGTGTGGTATAAGATGAATAATAGAAAAATGCATGAAGAATAAAACAAGTTAGCAAACACACACATAGACAAGATGATTTTTATAGTGTTTCAGGACCACGTCCCTACATCCACTCTTTTAAGAGCATACACACATTGTACCTTGGGTTCCACTATATCCGGTATAATGAAAATCCAAAGTGCTCCCAGAACTCTTTTTGTTTTCATAAGCTCAATAGGACTCACTGGTTTCGAAGATCACCAGTAAACTTGTTGGTTTTCAAGAGCTCACCAACAACTCATACAATGTGATTTTCTTGAGTTCACCGCAAACTCACTAGTTTCAAAGATCACCAACAAACTTGTTGGTATTCTAGAGCTCACCAACAACTCTCTAGTTTTCAGATTAACTAGAAAATTAACACTTGACAAAGTGTTACAATAAAGCATAAGAGAAGATATAATCTTTTACAACTCTAACAACACAACAGGATCTTCCCAAAATGCAAAAGCAATGACTATAAAGATTTGCAAATTAAAGCTCATAAAGGATAGATGATGATTTAAGTGCATCTGAAAAATATTCCTTCACCACCACCAAAATGTCCCACCTTTTCTCTTTAAATAGCTTCTTCATATATCGACCGTTGGAAAAGATGGGAATCATGGGAATCATTCAATGCAGAGATGAGAGTATCATTGAATGAATAAGATCATTTGAATTTTTTGCTATTGAAGTGCATGCCTTTTTGAATTATCTCAAGCTGCTATATTTTCGTTTAGAGAGTAGGATGAGCTGTGTTATAAAAGTGGTTCTCATTTGACTCTTCACAGCTTTAAAAGAAAACTTGCAGCATCGCTTATTACTAAAAATGTTGACTAATATAAGTTTGCATAATGATGGCTCGAGTGCAGATGCCATTTGTATGCTTAGTCACATAAATTGATTTTTCTTTGATAAGTCACGACCTCTCTCCATCTTCATTTGTCTTTCATAAGTTGCAGATGAATTCTTCATAAATTTGTTGGTCAGTTGAACTTCCATAAGAATGATTTTGTCTATTGCAAGTAGTTGACGAACTTTGAATGGCGTAGATGGAGTTGAACTAACTGATAGACAAACTCTTCATTGTCTTTCAAAATTCCTCCAGGAGATTGTCTGTTGATCAATCCTTTGTGTATGTACTTTATTTGTTGTAGATAACAGGCTAACTCTGGGTAGTGCTGACGAAGTTGGGCTGATCAATTGACAATCTTCTCCTTCTATATGAACAGATGAAGTGGGATGTTTTTCCTCTATTCTTCATTGTCAGTTGAGGTGACAGACAAAGTTTGCTTAGTCTTGTACTGATAGACAAAGTGTGGTCTTCTTCTTTTGTTCCTCATTGTCTGTCGTGTCAGCATTACTATATATGATTTTGATGATAACAAAATTTATATTAAAGAGAAGAAACTTGTAAGCTTAAATCTCTAACGATCATAGGTATAGTTTAATGAATATTAATTAATATAAACACATAATCATGAATGATTAATTAAACAAGCATACAATCTTAAATTTATGGTGTGCACATCATAAATATTAATTAATCTTTTAAGCATAAATTTGCTAAATCATATTAAGCACCATAATTACTTAAGCTTTCATATTATGCATTTAATGAAAATTTATATTATCCTTGCTTTACGAAATGATATAATCACATGAGGTTAAAATACATTCTAATATTATTTATATGAAAGCTAACAACCTAGCAAGTGTAGAAAAGTTCAAGTGCAGGATAATGATCATCTGCAATAAACTGTCACAACTAAATGAGCTGAACCGATGAAGAATGTGGAAGAAGAAGAAGAAGAAGAAGAAAGCCGAAGATAAGTAAGGTTTCATTGTCTAAAAGAAGACTTCCACGAGTAAATACAATAGGAGAAATAAGGTTTTGAAGATGCACTACAACAAGCTTGTGTTTCTGCTAAATGTAAGGGTGAAATTTTAACACACAAATACAAGACAAAGAAGTTGATGATGAAGCCATAGTCAAAAATCATAATGTTATTTGAGAAATTCAAACTATATACACTAACTAGACAAAGTTTGTCTGAGATAAAGAAAGAAGAAGAAGATCCATCAAATACTCAAACAAAGGAAGAAAGAAGAGATTACCACCTAGACAGTCATGCACAAAGAGAAAAAAACTTTGTTTGATCAACAGAGTTAGAAGAATGGATTCGTCTAAGGACAAAAAGGCAACTTGAATAGATAAGGGAGTGCAACTTCAACTAAGACAAGACAAACATACCAATAATGAAGAAACAAAGAAAGTTGCAAGAACAAACCCTTTTGGTTGCTCAAAGTATGTAGAACAGTTGAAGAATTTCACCTTTTCGGTGGATTAAAGGTCATCTGTTATGACAAACAAAGTATCAGCCAAAGAAAAAGATGAAGTAAATGCTGCATAGTGAGCATAAACGAAGCTAAACAAAGAAAGAGCTACTTGGACCAAAAAAGGACTTCAACAGACAATGTATAATCGTCTATAACTTACAACAGACAAATGAGACGTGCAAAGTATTCAGTCCAAGACAAAGTAGGACATAGTTCATCTATCGCTTATATCAGAGAACACCACACTTTGTCTATTCGAGCAAGTTAAAATAAGTTTCGTATACCACCCTCAACAGACAATGAGGAATAAAAGAAGAATACAACACTTTGTTTGTTAGAGCAAGACAAAGCAAACTTTGTCTGCCACCTCCAACAAACAACGAAAAACAAAGGAAGAACATCTAACTTTTGTTTGTTCATATAGAAGGAGAAGTTTCTCAATCGATCAACCCAACTTTGTCAGTGCCATCTAGAGCTAGTTTATTATTTACAATAAACAAAGCACATACACGAAGGATCGACCAACAAATAAATCTCCTGGAGGAATTTTGGCAAAATAAAGAAGAGTTTATCTTTCAGTTAGTTCGACTTCATCTACGCCATTCATAGTTCATCTGCTACTTGCACCTGGCAAATCATTCTTATGGAAGTTTAACTGAAAGACAAACCTATGAAGAATTCTTTTGCAACTAATGGCAGACAAATGCAGATAGAGAGAGGCCATGAAGTGTCAAAGGAAAATCATTTTATGTGACTAGCACACAAATGACATCTGCAATCTAGTTGTCATTATGCAGACTTATATCAATCACCATTTCCAACAATAAGTGGCGCTACAAAGATTTTCAATGCTATGACAAGTTAAACGAGGAATACATTTATCACAGCTCATCTTCCTCTCTAATTGGTGTTGCAGTAGCTTGAGACAAAATAGAAAGACACGGAATTCAATGATAAAAAATTCAAACGGTCTTATTCATTCAATGCTACTCTAATCTTGACATTGATCGGCTCCCATCTTCTCCAAAGTTCGAGACTCTAAAGAAGCTATTTAAAGAGAAGAAGCGGGACTATTTGGTAGTAGTGAAGGAACCCATTACAAATGCGCACAACTTGATGAAAATCCTTCCACCCATGGCCAGGAGCTTAAATAGTTATCTTTCTTAAGCTTAAACCTTTATATCCTTATAGTCATTATCTTTGCATTATGAGAAGATCTTTTTGTATTATATAGAGTTGAGAGAGAGATCATATCTTCCCTTGTGCGTAAATGTCTAATACTTTTTTGGTTAATCTAAAACCTAGAGAGTTTGTAGTAAACTCACTAAACCACATTATAATGACTTGTTGGTGATCTTTGGAAAATCATCAAGTTTGCTAGTGAGCTTCAAAACTAGTGAGTTGACTGTGAGCTTAGGAAAACTACCAAGTTTTCCTGTTATCTTTGAAACAGGTGAGTTTCCTGGTGAACTCGTAAAACTAGAGGTGTGTCGGGGACACTTATTTATGCCTAGTGGAGCTAGAATCCAGAAGAAGTATCAGGGAAACTTATGTATTCCAATGTATGAGGTGTAGTGGAACCCAAGGAACAATGGGTTGGTGTCCTTGGAAGAGTGGACGTAGGGACGGAGTCATGAACCATGATAAAAATTATCATGTCTGTGTGTATATGTGTTTATTTTATTTCTCTGCACTTTCTGCTCTATTATTCATATTATGCCACACCACACACAAGCACAAAAAGAGGAAAATGATTCAATAGAGGTTATCTAATGAATTTTTATTTGCCAAATTTACCCCTTCCCTCTTGGGTTAAGCCGTCCTATGGGACTCTACATGTTGAAGGTGCCAAATGAAGCTTACTTTAACTTGCTTGAATAGACAAAGTGTGGCATTCATTTGATGTAAGCGATAGACAAAATATGTTCTACTTTTTCTTGGACAGAATACTTTGCATGTCATTGTGTCTATTGTAAGTTGTAGATGATCATGCCTCTGTCTGTTGAAGCCCATTTCAATCAAAGCAGCACTTTGTTTGTTCTCAACTTCGTTTATGCTCACTATGCAGCTTCAACATCGTCTTCTACTTTTGGGTTATACTTTGTCTATCATAATAGACAACCTTTGATCGAAAGACGAAATGAAGTTCTTGAACTTTTTGCACACTTCGGGCAACAGAAGGGGTTTGTTCTTGCAACTTCTTTATTTCTTCATTCTTTGGTTTGTCCATCTTAGTTCAACCAAAGTTTCACTCCCTCCTTTATCTGTATCATCTTTTTGTCCTCAAGCTATTCCAATCTTCCAACTTTGTTGATCAAACAAAGTTTTCTCCTCTTTATGCATGATTATCTGGGTGGCAATTTCTTCTTTCTTCCTTTGTCTCAGTATTTAATGAAGCATCTTCTTCTTTCTTTATCTCAGACAAGTTTTCTTTGTGCATCATCAAAGCCGTGTTTGTCTCCCATTTCTTTAGTTGTGGAAGCATCTAATACAACCTTTTTTGTTGCTTGTCTTCAAACCTTCTATTTTCTTCTTCTTATTTCATGATTTATATCAGTTTAGTTCCTTTAAAATGTAGTAGATAGTTATGGCAGTTTGATGCAGAAGATCATTATCCTGCATTTGAACTTTTCTGCACTTGCTATGTTGCTAGCTTTCATATATATAATATCATAATGTATTTTATCATCATGTGATTGTATCATTTTGTAAAGCAAGGATAATATACATTTCCATTAAATGTATAATATGAAAGCTTAAGAAATTATGGTGCTAGTGTGTTTTAATCAAATTTATGGAGTAAAGATTAATTAATGTTTATGATGTGTGTACTATAAAGTGAAGATTGTATGCTTATTTAATTAAACATACATGATTAAGTGTTTATGTTAATTAGTTATTATCAGTTCATACATATGATCATTAGAGATTTAAGCATATAAGTTTCTTATTACAAGTTTTGTTATCATCGAAATCATATACAATAATGTTGACAGAGTAACCGTCCCGTGCAAATTGCGTATTCAAGTTATGATGCTAACACTAAATTCGTTGATGTTTTAATCTATTGAAATTTACAATCCATTGACGTTTATCATCCATCAATGTTTTCTAAATATATCTTTTATTTTTTGCATTTTTTTCATTATGCAAAAGGATCAATTATGCCTGACTCTCTATTTATTTGTAAAAATCTATCAGTGTGAAGTGGTTTTGTGAAAATGTCTGTCAGTTGATCTTCAGTTGGAATAAATTCAACCAAAATATCATTCAATTGAACATAATCCCTAATGAAGTGATGTCTTATTTCAATGTGTTTAGATTATGTATGTAATACTGGATTTTTAGTCAAATTCATTATGCTCGCATTATTACATTTGATTGGCACACTTTCTACATTAAAGTCATAGTCACTTAACTGGTGTTTCATCCAAAGTATTTGTGAACAACAACTGGCTACTGGTATATATTCGACTTTAGTTGTTGATAGTGCAACAGTACTTTATTTCCTGGAGTACTAGGTACAAGCATACTTCTTATGAACTGACAAGTTCCACTAGTACTTTTTCTGTTAACCTTATATCCAGCATAGTCTGCATCAGAATAACCAACTAAATCAAATGAAGATCCTCTAGGATACCATAATTCTCAATGAGATGTTTCCATAAGATATTTGAAAATGTGTTTAATAGCAGATGAGTGTGACTCCTTTGGATTTGACTAAAATTAAGCACACATACACACACTCAATAAAATGTTAGGTCTACTGGTAGTTAAATATAACAGTGAACCAATCATACTCCTGTATAGCCTTTGATCTATAATTTTACCACTTTTATCTTTGTCCATTTTGATGCTTGCACTCATAGGGGTAGTCATGCATTTTAATTTTTCCATTTTGAATATCTTTATCATATATTTGATGTATTTTGATTGTGAAATGAAAATACCTTCATCAGTTTGTGTTACCTATAGTCCAAGGAAAAATGTCAGTTCACCCATCACACTCATTTCAAATTCACTTTTCATCATATATTCAAAATCTTTACAACATTTTTCATTTGTAGAGCCAAAAATAATATCATCCATGTAGATTTGTATAATAAGAATGTCTGAATGAATATGCTTAATGAATAGGGTTGTGTCAACTTTACCTCTTTGAAAATTTTTACTTAGTCAAAATCCACTCAGCTTGTTTAAGACCATACAATGCTTTTGTGAGTTTGAATACATAATCTGGATGTTCATGATTTTCAAATCCTGGAGGTTGTCAAAGCCTTTCATACCAAGCTCTTGTAGCTTGTTTAAGACCATACAATGCTTTTGGGAGTTTGAATACATAGTCTGGATGTTCATGATTTTCAAAGCCTAGAGGTTGTTTAACATACACTTCTTCATTTAAATATTCATTTAAAAATGCACTTTTTATATCCATTTGAAATAATCAAAATTGTTTGAATGATACAAAAGTAAGTAACATTCTTATAGCCTCAAGTCTGGCAATAGGTGCAAATATCTCATCATAATCTATTCCCTCTTCTTGAGAATATCCCTATGCTAACAGATGTGCTTTATTTCTTACAATAATCCTAGATTCATCATGTTTGTTTCAAAAGATCCATTTCCTGCCAATAACAGACTGATCAATTAGTTCTGGCACAAGTGTCCACATGTTGTTATGTTTAAACTGATCTAGCTCTTCTTGCATTACTATGATCCACTTTTCATCCAAAATGGCATTGTTTATTGTTTTGGGTTCAATGTAAGATAAGAAAGTAAATTTACCACAAATATTGTGAAGTAAGCTATGAGTTCTCACTTTGTCATACACATTTACTATAACATTTTCTAATGGTTGATATCTATGTGTATGAACTGATTGGATTTGTTCAGTTAACTCACCTTCACTTACTTGTTCTTCATGAATGTTTTCCTCGGGTAGATTTGATGACTCAGCTTGTGGTGAATCTTTAGATCCATGTTGAGCTTCAATTGATGTCTCAAGAAAATCAAATCTCGCATTTTCATCATTTGCATTATCAACCTTTCTCAGCCAAGAGTTAGTCTCATCAAATTTTACATGGACTAACTCTTGTACTATGTATGTTTGCTTATTTGTAGATTCAGTATACTTTGCTGGAAGAAGAATAGCCTACAAATACACCTTCATCACTTTTCTTATCAAATTTATCAAGATTATCCTTTCCATTATTCAATACAAAGCATTTACAGCCAAAGGAATGAAAATATGCAATGTTCGGCCTTCTACCTTTACATAGTTTGTAAGAAGATTTCTTTAAAATTGGATGAATGTAAACATGATTGGTTATATAACATGCAGTGTTTATAGCTTTAGCCCAAAATCTAAGAGGAAGTTTGCATCAATTAACATTGTTCTAGCCATTTCAATTAAAACTCTATTCTTCCTCTCAACCATTCCATTTTGTTGTGGAGTTCTAGGCGTAGAAAAATTATGAGTTATTACAAGTTCATCACAGAAGTCATTGAATTGAATATTGTCAAATTCTCTACCATGGTCACTTCTTATTGAGAGAATTCATGTTTAACTTTCATTTTAAACTTTGTGATGAAATTTCTTGAAAAGCTCAAAACATTAATCTTTTCCAGCTAGCAATAGTACCTAAGTATCTAGAAAATTCATCAACAATTACATACCCGTACTATTTTTCACTTAAACTTCTTGGTCGTGTAGGTTTAAAAAGATCAGTATGCAATAACTAAAGAGGCTTTGATATAGAAATAATATTTTTTGATTTAAAAGAAGCTTTTATTTGTTTGCCAAATTGGCATGCATCACATACATGATCCACATTGATCTTCAATGTTGGTAAGCCTTTCACAAGATTAAGGTTTATAAGTTTCTAAATTATGTACATATTAGCATGAAAAAAATATTTATGTCATATTAAAGCCTCATTGTCTATTGTACATAGACACTTTAGATGATCTGCACTAAGGTCCAAATTATACACATTTCCATTTTGCTTTCCACAACATATACTATTTCCTACATTATTGCGAACAATACATTTACTAGACTTAAACACAACTTCAAAACTTTTGTCACATAGTTGACTTATGCTTAGAAGGTTGTGTTTAAGACCTACATAATACACATCAATAATATCCATACTTAAAATACTTACTATTCCAATTCCTTTAATTCTTCTTTGATTATTGTCTCCAAAAGTTACTTGACCTTTATACTGAAAAGATAAACTTTTGAACAAATGCTTCCTTCCTATCATGTGATGTGAACATCCACTATTAAGATACTAGCTAGATTTTATTCTTGAAGTCAAGCATATCTAAAAAAGAAAAAGTCATGTCTTTGGTACCCACATCTTGGGTCTAGTTTCTCAAGTAGGAAAATTGCTTGTTTAGGCACCCAAATTAATTTTATTCCATTATTTTATAGTCCTTTTACTACACAATTTTAAGCAACGAGCCAAAATCTTTTGCAAAAATAACATTGCCCTTTGTGAAAGCTGAAAGTTTTTCTTCGGAAATATGTTGTTCTTCATCTAATTGATCATATTTTTCAATGAAGTACTATATGAATTTAACTTTTGGTTTTTATCTAACATTTTCTTTGAAACATTTTTTGAAGATCATTTTCATATTTCAATTTTGAATGCTCATCAAAAAGAATATTGAATTCTAGTTCAATTCTCAATATGGCTTCTTTTTTAATCTAAAATTCCTTTTTCAAATTTGCATATTTTTAGTTATCAATTTTGATTCATCAAGAAGTTTAGTATGTTCCTTTTGCAATTCAAATAAGAAATTATCATAACGTACCTCATCTAAAGCATCACTCTCTTTATCTTCATCTTCATGTGCCATTAGACCAATATGACATTCCTCCCTTTCAGATTCAGAATCTATAGAGATGGATGAGTCACAGTCACACCAAGCTCCAAATTTCTGAGGTTTCTAGTTCTTCTTTCTATCCTTTTTGATAGATGGACATACTCTCTTTAGATGTCCATTCTCGCCGCAGTTATGACATGTGAGTTCCTCTTCCTTTTTTGTTGAAGTTTTAGTTTTGAATTTCTTGTCGCCTTTCTTATTTTGCACTCTTCAAGTCGCTGCAAATCTATTCTTCAGTTTGTTATTTGTTTGAAGAAAAATTTTGAATCAATGAGTGAGCATAGCAATTTCCTCATCTTCTTCACCTGCATTGAGATCAGATTGATCAGAATTAACTTTTAGGCCTGCAAATCTCTTACATTTTGATTTGGTTTCATTCTTCTTGATGACATGTTCATGTGATAGCAGCGATCCTATCAAGTCATCAATTTTTAACTTTAAGATATCTTTTTCTTCTTCAATTGCTATCACTTTTGTAATCCAAGCTTTAGGTAAAATCTGAGTATTTTTTGAACTTCTTCCTTCTCAGTAATCTCTTTTCCAAGACCTTTTAAAGCATCAACGACCTTGGTAAAGTTGTGATTCATTCAGAAGCATCATAAACAATTCATTAAAAGATCAATATTATTTCTTTCACTTGTGATGTGCCTTCATGGGTAACTTAAAGTTTTTCCCATATGTCTTTTGTAGTTTTACAACTTGACACCCTTTCAAACTCATCTTGAGAAATAGCACAATATAACAAGCTTTTAGCTTTTTCATTTGCTGAGCTTTTCTCTTTCTGTTCAGCAATGCAAGTACTTATTTTTCATATAGGTGTTGTAAAATCTTATTCAATTATGCACCATACAGACATGTTATAATGCATTAAGAAACTTTACATTCTTAATTTCCATAGAGGATAAATATCTCCAGTTAGATAGGGGTCTATTTGCAAATAATCCCTTTGGAAAACTAGTTGATCGGAATGTAAATCCACTACTTCCATTTCCATTTCTGCCACTGTTGTCATTGTCACTTTCATTTGTACTTGATGTAGCCATAGAGGATCACTTTGAGCAATACAAAGACAGCTTTGTTACCACTTGTTGGTCCTGCCATATGGCTAAGCTAATGCAATCTTATGAAAGCGATTGAATGTACTATAAAGACAATGACTCATACATTAAGAACACAAATGTTATAGTGGTTTGACACTCTCTACCTACTCCACTCTCCAAGT
The DNA here is from genome assembly GCA_036873735.1 of Pouteria campechiana. Classification (NCBI taxonomy): domain Eukaryota; kingdom Viridiplantae; phylum Streptophyta; class Magnoliopsida; order Ericales; family Sapotaceae; genus Pouteria; species Pouteria campechiana. Next base: position 28,937 of record JAYJMB010053515.1, read on the forward strand.
CACAATTACAAACTTGGGTTCCACTAGTCAATTTAATCCCAAAGTTACAGTAGTACACTTTGGACTTTCACTTTCTAGTAATAATATAGATAAATAACTTACACAACTTGTAATGATTCAAATATCTCTTGGTTTACAACTCAACTAAGGTACAATGAACACAAATAAGAATATAATAATGAAAGGCTTACAACTAATTCAATTCTCAGGTGAGCTTCAGTGCTTCTGATTGTCTAAGCTTCATTCACCTGCAAAACCAAAGATAGAATCCCTTTATAATATTGATCACTTGATTTTCTCTTGATCACACTACAAGATATTTCTTCTCAATTTTCCCACACACTTTCTTTTACATATTTCCCCTTAATATAGATGTTTAATTGTAGGGAGATAACCTCTCAAAAGAGGTTAAAGAAAGCATCAAAGCTGCTTCATTTTCGAATTTTGTAATTGCTTGCAACTATGCCAAAACCATCGATATTTTACCTAAAAACCATTGACATTTTATGACAAATTATCAAGTTTTCCTTCATAGAAAAATCTATCAAAGTTTAACTTTACTGGATATGTCTCTGACTCCCAATTTGTTGAGGTTCACCATTTGCCAACTTCACTTGATTTGAATCTATTAAGTTTCACTGATTGCCAACTTCGCAGGAAATGTCCCTAACTCCTAATTTGTTGAGGTTGCTATACAAAACATCAATAGATTTTTTCACTTTATGTCTTCCATCCTTAACCTATTTCCAAAATTTTGTTTACACTATTTCCATCACTTCACACAACTTGATTACATGCATTTCATTATACTTATATCAATCCACTCTACATCAAAGATGTGGTACATCATGAAACCACATAGTAAAGCATATTTCATTCAAGTATGTTCATCATGCCAAGTTTGATCATCATCAAAACAAAAAACATAAATCAAACAATGATGATGGGCAACTTGTTTAATCGATCTAGTGCTCAGTATTGCGATGATAGTATATTTGTTTCATTAGGGGTTTAATTAAGTTGTTAGTGTAGCTATTGAGATATTAATTATGATGAATAATGAATGTATATTAGTAGTAATATGCTACTCAAACTACATGTTGTTGAAATTGTAATTTAAGTCATGCATATTGAATGTTTGATGGAATTTCTCAATGGGAAACAAAATGAATTTGAAGGATTGGACTAAGACCCTTAATTTGCTATTAGATGAGTAGTAAAACAAAGTATTAGAGGTTCTAAATGCATGATTAAAAGGAGGATTAAAATTAGGAAACAATAGTAATGTGTTAGAGTGGAAAACTTTAATTGGATTGCATCTTGAAAATCACCCCAAAAATGGGTAGCAAGATGGTCAGTTGGTGCACTTGGAAATTTTATTTATTTGACTTGAATTTGGTAAGTAAAATGTAAGAGTAATTATCTAGGGCAATGCCCTTGAAATTGTGATGAGCTTTGTTATGAAATGATAGGTTACAGTCCACCAATTGGTAGATTGGAAAAGGGACTACAAGCTGAAATTTTTTAACCTTCATAAGTCAAGTTAGTATGGATGCAATGTGGCTGATTTGGTATTTATAAGTTTACCCAATTATGCAATGAATGGTGAGATGCAGAAAATGATAATTTAAACCCTAAATATCAAAGGGAATAGATTGATGAATTTCACTTAGTAATTTATATAGTTGAGTTAGATCTCTCATTTGAATGTTTTTGAATGTCCAATGTAGTGTATGTATTGTATTTAGGATTCGTTCGACTTTAATTGGAAGTCAGTTGTTGAATTGAAGATTATGTACTTATTCTCATTTGAGGTAAGCAGTGTTTTCCCATTGTGCATATAAGAATATGTATTGATGTAATTAGGTTCTTTTCATTATATATATATATATATTTGCGAATGCATGGATGGATGAGGAAAGAAATTATTCCATGATTCGCATACAGGCACTGTGTTTTGAATGGTATGTACTTCATTGTATCATGATTTGAGTTTATGTATTTACCTTGAAATTTAGAATTGGTTTCATGTTATAATCGAAATGCTTTTGACATTGCATTGCATGAAACTTTGTTATGAGTTATGAATCATAGATGATAATTTGATCACAATGTATAATGATGTCGTGATGACAAGGTATGATGATATCTTATGACTCATAAATCCTTGCTTCATGTATATATATATATAAATACATATATATCTTGATTATAATGTGGTGTGGATATAAATTGGTGGCTTGAGACTCTAATGTGGCATGTTATGCAACCTTGATGATAGTGTGAAATTGATACTTGATGGTCAAATTATAATTCCTCGTAAGCACACGAGTTCAAAATGATTCAATTATACTTAGTTACTGAGTAAACTATTCTAAATCTAAAGATGCAACAAAGACTAAAACAAATTAAATCATAAAGTGAAATAATAAAAAAATGGCAATGAGTATTATAAAAGATATTCACAAGTCACAAGAGTATAAGGATCCGATTTCACCATTCAATGATATCCTATGTTATTGGGATGTTGGATTCAATTTATCTTCTTAGGTTCATTCTATCAATTATTTGATTATTACCATTTGTTTTTTAGGTTTAAATTAAGTATTTTCTCCCATTCCAATTACCTATGGTGTGTAGGTTTAAATTAAGTATTCCGATTTCACCATTCTTAATGTGTTGGAAATATAATTTTAAGATATACAAATTTCATGCTTAAAACTTTCTCAAAATCAGCCATCATTTATTCAAAAAATTATCCACAAGTGACACCTTTGTAATATTCATTGGGTTTGGAATCATGGGACGGTTTCTGTATTTTAGCGATAACTTCCATGTATGATCTCCAAATTCCATGATTCCTAATTTTCTAGATGGTTAACTTGAAGGTATACAACTTCTATGTTGACTACTTTTCATGAATCATCCTCGATATATTCTACAAATATCCTCAAATTGATGCCTTTTATAATCTTCAGCTCCCTTTTTTAGCCTGAAATACAAACTAACTCCACTAAGTACAATATTTAATAAAATATGATTATAAAATAATAAAATCATGTCAATTGAGGATCTAAAACTTGTGAATTTAGGTATTAAAATGTGATAAATTATGAGCTTATCAAATACCCCCAAAGTTAGCTTTTGATCATCCTTGAGCAAAGTAGCAACCAAAACTCATAGAATAGTTAAGATAACCTCTCTCAAATGATCAAGAACATGCTAGACAAATTATACATGTACATATAACTTAGAAATCATTCAAGACACTTACTAAGTAATATTATGAAACTCATACTTCATCAATCCTTTAATGAAGTGAAAATGTATGTGTGTGTAGTGTCAATTTCATGCTACATGCATGCTTTTTAGTCAACAATGTGCAAACCGGTGACTCTAATGCTCTTCAGAAAATACCATATAAGCTTGCTTTTCATTATCCCATTCCTCTAATATAGACAACTCCGTTCACTTGGATCAATAGGTCTTTGTTAAGCTTATAATGGGGCCTTGGGATTGACTAACAAAGAAAATAAGGACTCACAAAGTAATAGATCATAACTAAATTACACATAAATGTTCACTCTCTTAACTTTTTGTTGGGGGTTTTCCTTATTTTATTTTTATTATAATGGGCTTTATTGAAATCACACCCCCAAACTTATTTTCTTTCAAGGTCATTGGGATGTGAATCTCCAAATTATGAGTTGTATTACTACCACATCCCCAAAATTATTTTCTTATGAGTTCATGGAGATACAATCCACCTACTTAAAAGATGATTCCTTACTTACTCATTTTCTTTTGTTCTTTTTCTTCTTCTTTGTGGAATTCTTCATTTTACTACCCCCAAACTTATCTTCTTTTGCACACTTATACCTCTCTAATGACCATGCGCATAAAATATGTCTCTTAATAGATTAATCATGATTTTCAGGCTAAAAAGGTTTGGACAATGAGGCTGAGAAGGAAAATTCAAATGGGGGTGTTTCACATGTTTTCCATATGCCATTCTTTCATTCAAGCTTAATGGAGACACTAGTGACATGAATGTACTGGGTTAGCTCGAAAGGCTCAAACTGATCAAAGAATGCCTAAATCATTTTTAGGTAAATATGTTATATAGGATTTTGCCTTAAGGGATAATAAAACAAGCATGTTAATAAAAATATGTTACTGAATTCACATCATCATCAACTAATCAACATACACTTTGCATGATCATAACATAAAGTGCTCAATGTGATTTTTATCATTCATGAAAAATAATAACCTATCACAAGAATCATTAAATCACAAGGTAGCACCTATCCTTCCTTCTAAATCATGTGTAATGGTAATAAAAAACTTAGTATATATTACTAATCATTTAGAGAAAATTATCAATCTAACCTATTCAAATTCAGCATGTTAGCATAATTGCTCATGGATTTTCTTTAATTAAGTCATGAAAAGTGAAGCTCATCAAATTTATACCTAAATTAAAAGAAATTGAATGCACTTAAAACAAACATTGTCCTCATGTGAAATAATGAAAGAAGTTGAAGATCAAGGGCTTCCCTGAATGTAGTGCATTCTCATCCTCTTCTTCTGGAGTTAACTTGGCATTATTTGAAAGCTAATTGAGTTTCTCCTAAAGTTGTAGCATGGACATCTCCCTCTTAACATACAGTTGCTTTTTCCTTTCTAAAGACATAATTCCTTCTTCTACAAAGCACACAATAATAAAAAATTTTAAAACAATCTATCAAAAATGTAAAGAAAATAAACAAACAACTAAGCTAAATGTGAAGAAAATAAAGAAAGTTTAGAAAGTTTGGGTTGCCTTCCAAGAAGCGCATGATTTAAAGTCTCAGCCTGACTATGACTTTCCATCTTTGAATTGAAATTTGGCCATTCTATGATCTAATTCTTTGAAACTTGGTAGTGGTGTGGAGAATTTTGATGCTCCCAGTTGATGAAGATTGACTAATTTTGCATATTCTAATTCATCTCCATCAACCAATATAGAGTCAACTATGTTTATGGATTCTCCTAAAAATTCCTTAGTGATTCCATCCACTACATTTATCTTGGTGTAATTTTTGCTCTCATTGGAGAGCTTCGTCTCCTAGAAAATATCTGACTTCATTAGATGGTCTTGGAATTGCATGAGCATTTCTTCCTCCATACCTTTAAAAGAAAAAAAATAATCACAAAAAAGAATAAATCATTGCTTATAGATACATACCTTAAAGAATGAGGAAATTGCTTTAAATTCACTTTTATGAAACTTTCCTCTATCGTTGAATCTTCATTAAGATTTTCAGTCATCTTATTAGCTTTTTCTTATGGGAGGACATTTCAAGCTAGAATTTACTTATTGCCATTGTAAGGTTTTTTAACAACTTCATTCAACTTCAAATGCCCATGTAAAGGGATTGGTGGATCATAAGTTGGTGGCTTGTAGTTGAGTGGAGGATTAAGAATTGGGAACACAGCTCCCCTAGCATTCACCTCCTCCTCATCATCTACAAAAATAATAAAAAATTTTAATCACATCACCAACTTTATCATCTATTACCTTACTAGCACTTAACATTTTAATCACATTAGCTGCTCAGGCTAACCTGATAGCTTTCTGGATGTGTGACTCTGCACAACCTCTACAATCTACCCAAACTGCTTGCCTATCTTCTTCATGGATGCCTCCACATTCTGAAATCTTGCTTTGATGTTGTGGAATTACCTAGATAAAACTTTGCATGGTCTCTTCTAGAGTTGGGTTTTGTGGTTGAAAACAAGTTCCAGTTTGAATTTGATTCTGATTATTGTTTCATGAAAAATTGGGATAACTTCTCCAACCAAGATATCGATCATCACAGGGTTGTTGGTCGTAAAAGTTCATCACATTGGGTTGTCCTAAAAAATCTACAAAACTCTGCCAAAAAGGACAAGCATTGTATGAATGACCAAAAATACCACAAATAGAATATACCTCAGTAGGAATGGATTTTTTCTGGTTAGCAATATGGAGCACATCATCTTTATCTACTTAGCAATCTCTTAAAAATACATAGAAAGTTCAGTGTTAGAATACACTTCATCCATTCCTTTGTACCCACCTCTAATACATTTCTATTGTAAGTTTGCCCTAAGCATCTCATAGAAATCATAAGTTTCCTCCAGAATATTCTCTCCCATAGCTCCTCTTGAAGCATTATCAACCATGGGTTGGCATGATTGTGTCAGTCTATAATAAAATTGAGTTAGCAACTCTAAAGGAATACAACGGTGAGGACATTGAGCCAATAGTGCTTTAAATCTTTACCAATCCTCGTGGAATGTCTCACCTTCCATCTAAGCAAAAGTTAATATTTTACCTCTTAGTTCTACAGTTTTAGCATGAGAATAGAATTTACTAATGAACTTGCTGTAAACTGCATCCCATGTGGTAAGTGAACTAGGAGCCAATGTCATAAACCAAGTTTTTATTGCATCTATCAAGGTGTATGAAAAATATCTCATACACACCTAATCTTTTCTAAGTCCCTATAAAGGAAAAGTTTGAATAGTTGCATAAAAATCTTGCATAAAAGTTAAAGGATCTTCTATAGTAACACCATGAAAAGAAGAAAGCATATTAACTTGTATATATTTTAGCTTGTAATTCTTGGCATTAATATCTAAAACACTGCACAAAGGTGATATCCCAATTATATGGGCATGCAACCTCCTTCATTAGCAGATATGCTTATTGAGCCACTCTATTCTTCATGTTTTTAGCAATTTGTTCTTCTTCATTACAATCAAAGCTTAGCAAAATGAAAGAAAATTAAAAAACTAAAAGTCCTGAATACAATAAAATATAACAAAGAAAAAATTATAACTAAATTAATCAAATCAATTTGAGATCAATTCCTTAGCAACAACACCAAAAACTTGATAGTCAAATTATAATTCCTCGAAAGTGCACGAGTGTATAGCTGTACCGTGTACAAAGCAAAGGTCGATCCCACAATGAATTATTCAAACTGATTCAATTATAATTAGTTACTGACTAAACTATTCTAAATCTAAAGATGTAATAAAGACTAAAACAAATCAAATCGTAAGGTGAAATGATAGAAAATAATGCCAGTGAGTAATATAAAAGAGATTCACAAGTTTCAGAGTCTAAGGATCCAATTCACCACTCAATGATATCCTATGTTATTGGGATGTTGGATTCAATTTATTATCTTGGGTTCATTCTATCAAATATTCGATTATTATCATTTGTTATCTGGGTTTAAATCAAGTATTTTCTCCCATTCCAATTACCTATGGCATGTAATGTAATTGAGGTTGAAAACTTATGAAGATCAGAAGAACTTTAGTGAACTAAGTAAAATAGTTTAGCATATAGAGTCTATCTTAACTACCTACTCATTCATTCAAGAGAGCACAACATATGGTTTAGCATATGGTGTCTACCTTAACTTCATACTCAAAGATAATTAAGCTAATTCACATAATCCAGAATCAAGCAATTAGATAAATTTGATGATTAAATTTAATACAATGAATGAAACAATTGATAAATCAACTATCCATGTTAAATTTCTCCTTTCCAATTCCCCTTGTTTCTGTGTTAAAAATCCTTTAAATAACCTAATTTAGGATTTGTTGCGCATCCATATGGATTCCCTAAGTGATCTTGCACATGAAATATGCAAATTACCAAAAATATCACAATTTTGCACTTCCACAATGCACTGGCATTGCGGCGCCAATCCTACTATCTGTAATGCTTAGTACAATAAATAATATTTTAGCCATATTGTTCTCATATGATATTAGAATTGAATGATTCCTATGCATTAAAAATATAATTTCAAGATCTATAACTTTGATACTTAAAACGTTTTCAAAATCAACTTCCTTTTATTCCAAAAATTGTCCATAAGTGACGCCTTTATCATATTCTTCTAGTTTGAAATCTTGAGATAGTTTTAGTGTTTTGGCTATAAGTTTCATGTATGATCTCCAAATCATGTGATTTTTAATTTTTTTGATGGCTAACCTGAAGGGATATAACTTCTATGTTAACCACTTTTCATGAACCATTCTTGATCTATTCCAAAAATAGCCTCAAAGTGACGCCTTTTGTAATGTTTAGCTTCTTTTTGACATTTTTTGATGCTTGAAATACAAACTAACTCCATTAAGTATAATATTTAATCAAATATGATTATAAACTAATAAATTATGTTAATTGAGGATCTAAAACATGTAAATTTAGGTATTAAAATATGATAAATTATGAGCTTATCAATACATATTGTGGTTTATGATAAATATGCCATGCCATTGACATGCCCATGGTGGCTTTGGATGTATTGTATGCCTCTAGTGGCTTCGATTGTGTTATATGCCTGTGATAGTGGCTTTAGTTATGTTATATGCCTGTGATGGTGGCTTTGGTTATGTTATGTGCCCATGATGGTGGCTTTAGTTATGTTATATGCCCATGATGGTGGCTTTGGTTATGTTATATGCCCGTGATGATGGCTTTGGTTATGTTATATGACCATGATGATGGCTTTGGTTATGTTATATGCCCATGGTGGCTATGTTTATATGTTATGCCCTAGTGGCTTATTTTTGTTAATATCCTTAGTGGTTGTATGGCAAGGCATGTGATATTTGAGTAGTGATGAATAATAATTGTAACTTATGAGATAGATACACTTGATCTCCTTATTAGACATGGGTGGTGAACTATGATCCTAGCGAATCCTGATGGTGTTTGATAATGATGATGGGTATGTCTTGATGATGATGCTCTGATAATGAACATGTATTAATGAGGATGTCTTGATGGTGAGGTTATATTTGAGTCCCAATTATGAGGATGACTTGATAAGGATGATGTATTTTGAGGATGTGTCTAATCCTAGTGTATTTTATTTAAGTATTGAGTACATGTGCATTATAGGCATGGGGACATATTAAACTATCTTGAAATTTAGCATGTCATGGTTTTATACCTATTATAGATTTGAGCATGCTATTTCATTGGATCGTTTACCATTGTTTTCTATCTTGCCTGCTTACTAAGTTTGCCTACACTCACACCATTTTATTCATGGTTTTTAGTTGATAAGTTAGGTGATGGAGCCCAACATGGGGTTGGCGCTCATGATCGGGATTGGATGGTGACCCTCATGCTGGTTGGTGATTTGAAATGTTAGAATCCTACTTTGAACATTTTAATATATGTATATTTAGTATTTGAAAGACTCAAAATGATGTATATTGAGATGTATTGGCATATTATAGTGATAGATTGTATATGATGTATTTGGGTGGATTTTTATTGTAGTCTAGTTATGTCATTATCACTATAATGCTACTTTTGATTCTGGGTAGTATGTGTGTGTGTAATCATGATCATAGTATTGATGTATAAATGAGTAGAGTAATGATATTATATGGAGAATGATGTACAGGTATGGAACCCTTATAATTTAGTGGAGACTCTGCCAGATTTTCAGTAAAATCCTTCTCTAGAATTAAAGAATATAGCACCCTATATTAGGGGTGTTTGTTGCAAAATGGTATCTGAGCAAGTTTTTATCAAATACAAAAAATGGTATCCAAGATAAGCTGTAGAATTATGATGGAAATGGTTACTGGACATAAGTAAGAGAATGACATGTTAGCAAGTCCACCAATCTAATGGGGAACATTATCCTAGGTGATAAAATTAGAGACCCAAGGTTGATAAGTCAAATATGTTGTCTATATGTGTATTGTTAAATGATTGTGTAATTAAATTCATACAGTGACGGCACCAAGGAAGAAGATGAATAAAAGGCAAGACCACCATGATGAAAAATAAGCCAAAGGGACAGATTATTAGGGCACCCATATTTTTTTTTATCTTGAGTTATCATGTTTAATTATGTCTATGGCATTAGGAAGTCAAGTTGATTTGCCTAAATATTGTATGCATAATGTTGTGATAGCATCTACACCCTTAAGAATGGTCAACATAATGATTTTTATGTTGTCGTGGTTGTATTGAACAGAAAAGGATTAGACATTATCATGAATATGAGTTGGTTGGCAAAGTATGAGGACAAGATAGTTTGTAAAACTAAATAAAGCACTTTGAGAACTCTAGCTGAGGTAAAGATCATCTTTAGAAGTCTTCTTAAATGTGTTATGTCAAAATTTATCCTAACTATGAGAGTTGTCTTTGCTATTGATAGTATAGTTACAAGATCTGGTGGATAAAGGATTATTTGCCTTCATGTGTCTCCCTAAGGAATGTTTGTGGTTTATAGTGATGCTTTAATTAAAGCACTTAGGTATGTATAATGCAAAATGGGAGTCCAGATGAGTAGAATTATCAAACTCATGATCTGGAACTGACAACAATTATCTTTGCATTCAAATAAGGAGGTATTGCTTGTATGAAGTGTCATGTATATTTATGGACTATAAAAACCTATATTATATTTTACATAGAAAGAATTGAACTTGAGATAAAAGTGATGGTTGGGATTGTTCACTATCCAAGGAAAAGCCGAAGTAGTGATGTCTTGAGTAGGAAATCAGAGAGTGGCATAGTATATATGCTCATTCAGGAGGAAAAGTTGCTTGAGGAACTAAGAAGCTTAGATCTACATGTGTGTATGGATGAATTGGTTGTAGAAATGTGTTAGTTGAGTAAAGAGTGGAGAATGCTTCCATTATATTGAGGAAATGATTTGGGTATTGAACAATTATACTAAAGAAGAGATGACATGAGAACATGAAAAAATGATGAGATCTAAAGTTTCAAGGATGAAACTTTTTGTAAAGGGGGTGGAATATAACACCTTGGGATTTTGGAGTAAGGTGACTTTTTGTAAAATCCATTCTTTTGGGTCAGGAAGAAAATTTTTCTAAATAATTCAAGTGTGATCATTATGTATATGAATTGCACTTAATGAAGTTAAATTGTGTTTTGAGCACAAAAGTATGTGAAAAAAAGTTGTAAATGAAAAAGGCATCACTTATATCCAATTTTTGGCATATATGGAGGATTATTTAGAAAAATGTTCAATACAAAAGTTATAACCCTTTAGATTTTCTTTCCAATGCATCCATAATCACATGATTTGTACATCCTATGAGGAAGTTATGGTTAAATTACCAAACCTGTTCCTAGTGGGCAGATTTGGACGTCTAGAACGGGATGAATCTTGATAATTTTGAGATTTTGTGTATTTTTTGTTTAAAATAATTTTGGGAATTAGTATGAAAGAATCATTGAGATAAAGGCATATGTATAATGTGGAATTTGCAATGTGTTTGCTTGAGTTGTGAAATGAATTATTTTTTTTATGAAACACCTTAGTATTTAAAGTAAGAAAATTTACTTTTTAATAATTATTTAGGGCATTGTACATATGATAAAAATTGAATTTTGGGATATAAATATTTTATATACTATAATTTATTTATGAGTGGGGGATTTGATGAGATTAAGCTTGCTAATTAAGGGTGCTAATTGCATGGATTAGATGTGTATGTGCATGAAAGAGATGGTGCACTGCTGGAGCACCAAACTAAAACCCTAATCTAATTGTTCACCCACGTCTCTCTTTCCCTCTCCCTTTCATGCAATCCACAGCTGACCGTTCTTCCTAATCTTTCACACCCTTACTACAAGCCATTTGAGTGGGAAAAGAAATTTGGCGGAATGGCGCATTGATCATCTACATCGAGTGGAACTCAATCATCTCCATTAGGACATGCAAGAGAGGAAGATCATCAAGTAACTTGCGGTTTTGTTGCTGCAACTTGTGGAGAAAGTGAACATCCAACTTGGAATTTGCATTTTTTTTTAACGTAATTGTTTCCCCTAAACCAATTTTGAATTTTCAGATGCTAGGGATTTCAATGTGAAAAATGTGATTTGTCTGGGGGATTTTTACATCATTAGATTAGGGTTTTCATGGGAAAATAATTGTAACGATCAATTGCAAAAATAGTATGGTGATTAGGCATTAAATGGACATTATTAGGGCTGTCCAACAAATTGGGCAGCAAAATCCTCCCATGTGGGTTGCCCAATTCTTGAATGGTATGTGGGGATGGAGTCTTAATTGATTTATGGACTAATTACAGTCATTAGCAAGCTATTTTGGTGATGATTGAGTCAAATTAGTGAGTGGAGATTGCTGGAAATGGAATTCTCTTAATACATGTTGCTGAAATGATAATTAGCTTAAGCATATTGGGTGTTTGGTGAAATGCTTATATGAGAATTTCATAGGAGAATAAATTATGTGTCAATGGTAGTTAATATGTCTTATTTGGGCATTGGAAATTGGGCATATTGCATTCCACAAAGTGGACAGCAACATGCTTGGACACGGTGATGATTAATGATGAATGCTAATGATGGGCAGCTTTTTAATAGATCAAGTGCTTAGTATTGCACGAATGGTGATGATAGCAGTATATTTGATTAATTAAGAGTTTAATTTTGGTTGTTCATGTAGTTGTTAAGATGTTAATTATGATGAATAATGAATGTATATTGCTAGAAATATGCTACACAAACTACATGTTGCTGAAATTATAATGTAAATCATGCGTATTGAATGTTTGATGAAATTTCTCAATGTGAAACAAAGTGAATTTGGGGGATTGGATTAAGAACACTAATTAACTATTAGATGAGTTGAAAATAGAGTATTGGTGGTTCTAAATGCTTGACTAAAATGAGGATTAAAAAGTAGGCAACAATAGTAATGCGTTAGAGTGAAAACTTTAATTGGATTGCATCTTGAAAATCACACAAAAAAAGGGCAGCAACATGGTCAGTTTGTGCACTTGGAAATTTTGGTTATTTGACTTGAATTTGGCAAGTAAAATGCAACTATAATCAACCAAGGTAATTATAACACTCCACCCCCTAGCCTATGCGTTTCCCCATTAGCCTACCTAGCATTTTCAAGGTTTAAACCTATACAATTAGTAATCATATATAAAACTTGAATTTAACAACTATAAACCAATAACAACAATAACATATATCATTAACCTTACCCAATTTACTCACATCTACCGAGAACCTGAGTCAACCCGTGATGGCAATTAACAAACTAGAATATTTTGCCTCCATTCACCAATACATGATGACATGCCAAATCCATTTTACATCATTATACATACCCAGAATACATTCATAATGACATTATTACAATTTGAAATAAAAAATATATATACATAATATAGACAATTTCCAATCCCACTTTCTGTAGCACCATAAAAATCATCATCTTTGGGCTCCCATGATTCACTTGTGCACTAAAAATATCATAAGAAGGGGTGAATCCGGGCAAACTCAGTAAATAGGCAATTAAAAAATAATATTAAAATAATAGCAACATGTTCGTATTCAGAATATGAATAGATGCACCATTCTATCATTTTATATATCATAATTGAACATGAATATCTTATACCATATTAGTGCCATACTGACATTTCATATCATAACAGAACCATGCAAGCACTTAATCTCATAACCGTGCCATTTTGGTACGTTACATGTTATACTATGCCATTCAAGTATAAACAATCCATGTCAACCATTATGGAATATTTCCTATTCCATCAACATATATAATTGCATTATATAGTAAATAATCTATACTTGGGATATTCATAATCCCCATCCATGCACATATCTAGGATTACTCATGATCTCTTTATCTACACATTCCTTTACTCACCCTACTATATATAATCAGGGAATATCAATTATTCCCTATCAGGTATCCATTTCATCATGTAATAAGTTCATACATGTGATTTATAAATAGCAAATATCTCATAATCCAACATACTGATATACAACAATGGGATATCTGTTATCCCCATTAAATTCATACTTGCCTGTGCACACATGGGATGTTCATATTCCCATTCATAATACATTCACAAATAAATAAAATGGGAGCCTACTTACCTGATCAGGTCCAACTCTTAAAATCTTCAACTTAGTTTTCCATTCCACCCACCACTTAGCTCTCGAGTGGATCCTGTATATGCATAACATATAATACTATTGAAATTATAACTTTCAATAAGGTTTCCAACTTGATGATTACATACATTCAAGAATCATCTTATTCCTTTAGACATCAATTTGATATCCCAACTTGGGTCAAATTTGGGTCTCTTTTAACATACTCAAGTTAAAGTTCATTAACATCTTTTGAATATCATTTTATTCCTCCATTTAAATCAATTGACTATCATTTTCCTTGATCAGTTAGAAGTTGCTATAAGATCTTTTAGCTACACTTTGTCTCTTCTCTCATTGATATAATTCATCAAACATCTCATAAGCATGCTTTAGCTCATAACCTTTCAACAAAGTGTCTTAAGGGAATTCCATCTTTAATCATACAAAATCCTTATTCAATGCAAGAAATGATTAAATATTCATGAAAACAAGCCACTATCTCTTAACTTAATCAACCTATTGCACAAATACTCTTTATACCAAAGCCTGTTCTAATATTTTAGTTAGGTCATTCTTCAAAATTAAATTTCTTACTCATAGTTAAGTTCCAAAACATTATCATTACTGAGTTAGGCCTTTAGCTTACTCAATTCACTACTTAGACCTCTTGTGCTTGAAATCACATTTTTCCAATACTCAATTAAATTGTTGCAACAAGGTTTCTAATCCCTTCCAAAACCCTAGAATCATTCAATTACTCAGTTTTCCCCATGATTATTACACATAAGCTATGAAATTTGGAGAAACTTATTGTTCATGGATTAGAAAAACCTTGTAAAAGCATCAATTATGATTTCTTATGCCTAAATAAACTCCAAACCACTATAATTAACTAATTAATCATTTTTCCTCATGAATCCACATCAAATCATGCAATTTGATCTTCCCAATTCACTATTCACAAATTGGGTATAAACTCTAGTAAAGAAAAATCATAAAATTGGATAGGAATAAGGGGTTTACCTTTGATTTCGTGCATGAAAAGCTAGAATCCAACTTCAAATCACCAAGGATCTCCACCATGTGCACCAAAACTAAAATTTTCTTCTTCTTCTTCTACCAACCAAACTGATGGAAATTGAGTGTAGAGGCTAGGATCCTTGCTCTCATTCGTAAACTCATTGATTTTCTCACAAAAATGCCATGAAAATTGAGCATATAGTGGTTGGGTCTTTAAGTCAAGGGAATGGGAGAAGAGGGAATGAAGAATGGGATGAAATGGGTTGAAACAACCTTTTAAAAAAATCAAAATTCTCAATGCTTCGCTGACTAACCACACTGGCATCGTGGCTCAGTTTTCTAAGGCTGCAACGGAAGTTCTTGCTGGTCGCCTAGACACCCTTCTTCACAAAATGGCACCGTAGTTCGGCCATCTTGCACTACAATGCTAGAACCCGCTACTTCATCTTCATAGAATGACGTCACAACACTAGATTTGGGTGCCTTGGCCCCAAATCCCGCTATTCGTCCATGCTCCATTTACATGAAGTGGCGTCGCGGCTCTGAATTTCTGATCCATTGCCCTATTTTTGCTACCCCATTAATTTTTAATTCTTCAGCCCCTTTTTCATCCTATTTTTCTCACATATTTATGTTATAATATTTTTCATATAATTCTAGAATTAAAAGATATGTTTAGTCCCCTTTTTATGCATCATAAAATAGACAAAAATGGCCCTCATATAAGTCTAGATCATGTCCAAATACATGGCCTCATAAAAATAACTTTATTCAAAATTGACAATTCATTCTTCTATAATAGAGCAAAATTTTCCACACTTCAATTCATCTCCATTTGTATTAGTACTAAAGACAATTACAACATATTTCAACACATTAGTACCCAAAAATTAACACCCCAGGTGTTATAGAACACCCTCCTTACAAAAAGTTTTGACCTCAAAACTTTCAATATTTATCGATCCTCATCATTTTCTTAAGTTTGCAAATCCATTCCTTCAAACTATTTCATAGCTTGCAGATCCTTATCCACCTAATCATGTTAGAGTTGCGTACTTTTACTACTAATACTATGCACACAATGCCTGATCTTAGTTACTCCGGTGCTAATACACTCAAGTCAACGTTGGCCCGATCTAATGCTAATACACTCAAGTTAACATTGGCATTATCATTAAATATTTCTTGATCCCACATAAGACTTAACCAAATTGCAAAGCAATCATTCCAAAAACATGTTAATTGTCACCAATTACCAAAATATCTGAACATTCAATCAATTTCATGAGGATCTATGATCAACAGGTAGGCATTTTCCAATATTCTCCTTAAATCTTGGAATGTACCATAGTATAATCGTCAATTACAATCATAGTGTAAACATCTCATTTATTAGATTTTTAAGCATATCAAACAAAATGGCATCACCAAAACTTCTTCAATTTAGCACACATTCAAGTTCAGTTAATATTCATGGTTTTGTCTACTCTTGAATGATACAAGGATACTATCACTATAATTTGTATTACTTAAAGGCTGCTATAGATTATGCAAACACATCTTGTATCTACAGGAAGTATTTCAACAAATATCTAAGGGGCATCACCAAATCTTGACATTTTAGAAAGGTTTTTCAAAGAACTTTTGTTTCCAACAATGTACAATTATCATACAACATCATTGGTATTTACTTAATCTTTCGAAGAAGCTAATTTAATTCTTAATTCAATGTTTTCAATGCTTATTGAGACATTTCATCTCACAACACATATGCCTCAAATGTATTATCAATTTCAATACTACTTATTACATTTGTATGCATTCTCAACTACATAATTCCATATTCAACAAAATAACATCACAACAGCCTCTTAAATGAATCAATTAAGCCCAAAAATTAATCAAATTGGAATCCATGTCACCATTCATGCACAACCCAACCTGCCATTCCAACAATGTTGTTGTCCACAAAGTGGATAGCAACCTACACAATTTTTGCTAGGTCAAGCCCTTCCCAAATCATTGAAAGTATCATTGTCATCATTTTTCCCATGAAATCCCCGCATAAATCTTGCAATTTACCCTAAAATTACAATTCACAAGTTATATAAAATCCTAGCCAAGCAAAATCATGAAATTGGTTGGGATAAAGGTTTACCTTCAATTTTGGATGTAGCTTCCGTTCTAATAAAAGAATTGATAAGCACATAATCTACCATATTTTAATACCTAAATTCATATGTTTTGGATTTTCATTTGACATGATTTTATTGGATTATAATCACTTTTGATTTAATATTGCACTTAATCGAGTTGGTGTTTCAGGTATGAAAATATGTCACTTTGAGGCCATTTATGATACTGATTAAGATAGATATAGGAACATAAGTTCAACATATAAGTTGTATCTCTTTAAGTTAACTATCCAAAAAATCAAGAATCACAAGATTTGGAGATCAAACATGGAAGTTATGGCCAAAATGCTACAACCATCTCAAACACTTCAAATGTGCAAAATATGGTCTCAATTGTAATCAACATATGCATAGATGGAGATGATTTGGAAATGTGTTCAACATAATAGTTGTGTAATGTCCAATTACCTTTCCAATGCAATAAAAATCACATAATTTTGACACCAGGTGAGAAATTTATGGTTGAATGATTGAAGCTATATTTGATGGATAGAATTTCCCTTACCACAGCAAGGCTTTTCTTTGCCATGGCAAGGAACAAATTGCAACAATAAATTTTGAGTCAGCAATATCATGCCATGGCAAGGCATTCTCATGTCGTAAAAAGGCATTCCCCTACTGTGGTAAGGAACCTGAAGCTTGAAATATTCATGTGGCAAAGAGTCCCTGCCGCAAGAAGGCTTTTCCCTACTGCGACAAGGTCCTGCAAATAGAAATCCAAAATTTTTAGATCTTGCTTTGCTTGTGTAAATGCTCAAACCTAATGGAGGGGGATATAAAATGAAGTAGGGGCACATTTTAGGGGGCTCTTTAGCAAGGTTTAGAGGTAAAGAAACAAGTTTGAGAGGCAACTACACAAGATTGAAGGTGGAATCTTATTATAAAGGAAGGAGAGCTGACAAGAGAATAGAGAGCAGAGAACACTACATGGAGAAGACTATTTCTTCATCTTTCTTTGCGCTCTTTCAGTTATTTTCCTTTGTTAATCATGTTTGAAACATTGTGTAGTGTTTTTCTTGATTCCATTATGAGCTAAGCACTTTAATCTAGGGGAACAATGTAGCTGGATAACGAGTATTTGGTTTCATTATGTTTAATGTATTTCTTTAGTTGCTCATTATCTATGTTGAGTGTTTAATCCAATTTTAATGCTAGTGAAAGAATGCTATCCTTTTCAACATGATTTTGTGATTCAATTTGAGGTTGAGAAGCAATAATAGAATTAGACTATGATTAAGCACCATAAGATTATCATGATGATAGAGATATCCATGAAGCTTATGCAACATTATGAGTTTTTTAATCTTAATGCATCTTAATTAGTTGAGATTTTCATTGAGATGTACAAAATTAGCTAATTGAGATAGGTTAGCAATTAATCAAGAGAAACTCATTGTCAACATAAAAACAAACATTGATTGTTAAAATTAATGAAACCAAATATGATTTATCTGGTGAAATCGGACACCCATAGGTATCTTAAATCATTGTGTCTATTATTGTTTCCAGAATCCATATCACAGCCAGGGTCATTAATTTAAACATTTTCTAATTTTGTCTTTACATTCACTTATCACACTTCAATTCTTCAAGCAAAAATTAAGAGTTAGAGTAATTTGATACTTGGTGAACTTAGTCCTCATGGCAACGATATCTCACTCACTCTTTATTACTTGTTCATGACATGTGCACTTGCGTTAAGTAAACCATGCAACAAGAATCCAACTTCAATCTTCAAGAATTCCACACTAAGTGTAGCAAAAATGAATTTTTCTTCTTTCTCCACCTTCTAATCAATTAGAACTCGAGCATGGATAAATGGATGGGTGTTTGCATGCCTACACAATGCTATTTCCTAGCAAAAAAGTCAAGAAATAGAGGTGGAAAGCATTGGGCTATGGCATGGAAAGTAGAAGGATGAATGGAGGAGAAGAAGGGCTAAATCATATAAAGAAATCATGGGTTACTGTTCACCACTGCCTTGTTGGCACTGCAATGTCAGATTTGTGAGCCACGACACCCAACCTGCTGGATGCCCGATCATGCATTTGACAGAGTGGCGTCACAACACTAGAACCACTGCCCCCATATTTTTTGTTATATCTTCAATTTATTCCTCTCCTTTTTCTTACGTACTTAGCCATGACTTTTTCACATAATTATGACATTAAAATACATAAGTAGTCCCCTCAAATAATTAAGAATAATGTTCTTTAGATGCCAAGTGCCTTAAATTTTATAGCAATTCTCTTCACTCTTAGTAACATCATGTTCATTATGTCCCCAGTTGATAATTTAAGAAAAATTTTAAAAACTTTCTCACTTTTAACACCTCAGGTGTTACAAGTACAAAACTCTGTAAGTATGCAAAATTGCAAATAATGAGTAATAAAATAAAGAATTCGTACGATCTCAAGATATAGAAGAATACATGACAATATAATAGGCTCTAATGCCCATAATAAGCATCCTCAATTGCAGTGTTATCACCAACTCAACTAGGACCCAACACCTTCTCAAGGTTAAAACTCATCCATTGCCTCATCATCATTGATATACATCTATCATCATCATATCCATATCCAGGTCAATCCTTTCTTAATATTATTAGGAGGTTGTCCTTAGAAACATGACCATTAATAAGTTATCTTCAAGTACGTAGATTCATCATCGCTATATTCATAATTCGGAATTATTAGGATCAACATGACTCTCCTTCCACCTCGATGTGTACTAGTCTCTCCCTATAATCTGGCTATGAAGCTTGACAAATCCATGATAGTTCCAGCATTGAATTATCTGGCACCCCATTCTCATTTTTCTGCAAGGATCTTAATTTACCAATTATCTCTAATGCAACATTTAAGTGTATTATAGCCTTAAATCACAACTCATCACTACTCAGCTATGACACACTATGACATCTAGACACGTCCTCATCTTCTTGGTATTATATTCTAACCTACCATTTAGGTATCACCTAATGGTGTCATATCATACTTATCATATTATGCCATCTCGGCATAGTCATGTGCCTATTGTATCTGTGCCGCTAGGGTGCAATTGTACTCCATCATATCATAAGGACCCTGTCACTTGGACATCCATATCTGTAACATATGTGGTGTTAAATTTTGATAATTATATGTTGATTAATAAAAAAAATTATTTGAAAGGAATTAATGCAAGTATAAGTATGATAATGCAAATTGCAAGTGGATAAAATTGAAAATTTGATTTGATTTCTGATTATTTGAGGGTACAAAATATGAAAATTATGCTAATATTATATGGAAAAATAATGGAAAATAAATAAGGAAAAGAAAATATGCAAAAAAATTAAAAAAATAGGTAACAAATGGGGTAGTAGGGTAGACGCCGCGACTTGGAAAAGGATACTGCGGCATCGGACTAAAGAAAGGGGTGATAGCATGGGCAGATTTTTTCTCAACGTGGCATGGATTGGATGGCGCAGCGTGGGATCGAATTTTGGTAAGGCGCTGGCATTCCACGCCGCAGTGTGGGCCAGCATTAAATGCTGGACAGCCAAATTTTTTTGACATAATTCCATCCCAATTTCTCTGGTTTATCCCGTTCCTTCTTCCCTTTTGCCCTAGCCCCGTTATACATGATTTCTAGCCATTTTACCTAAGAATTATCTTGTCTAGCTAGAAAAACTTGTGATCTTTTAGTAAACCTAAATTTCACCCTTTCGAACAGTGAGAAATCGTAGAAAGTGGAAGAAATGTCAGATTTTCCCCAAATGGATGGAACCACATGAAGTTGGGAGCTCAGTCTTTCATTTAGGAAGGACGGCTACGCTTATAAGCGATAGTAATTCAATTTCTCAACCAAATCGCAAATTTTAAATTTTAGTGTTTTGGGAAAAAGTGAATTTTGGGGCTTAAATTGATGCATGTGCTTATAACTTCATGGGGGAATGATTTGATAAAGTAATTATTGCAATTTAGCCAGAGAAATTTTGGATTTGGCATGATTAGGGTTTTGTGAATAGTGAAAATTGGGGATTTCCTGAATTTTGTTGAATTAATCATGGGATAAATGATTATTGACATGATCAGTATGTTTTAGAACATGTATAAAGTGATTTGGATCAATAGAATCGAGTTTTGGGCTATGCCCTAGTTAGGGCTTAAAGAGGATTTTTGTGAATAGGCTATTTAAGTTATGAATTGAATAGCTTAAAAGCTTATTTGAGTTATTTATATATTGTTGAAATGCTAATTATGTGAGATATTAGATAAATATGTCAGACATGTTTATTATGATAATTGCAAAGAAACTCTAAGTTAATTGGCATTTGTTATATGTTTGATGATTTTAGCCTTAGATTAGCTATAAATGATAATTATAGTTGGCATTGGCCATGTATAGGATAATCTAAGAAGGATGAAAAGACATAGTCTGAGAGGAAAGTGGTTTAGAGCTAAAGGCCTAAGGTAAGTAGGTGGTCCCTTGTATGTTTTGAATGAATGGATGGGATAGTGGATATCCCATGTTTATTTTGGCCATGTATGTTTTGGATGAGGAATTGTGGATATTCTATGTTTGTTTAAGAATGATGTTTATCTATTTTGTAAATACATGTGTATTAAGGAATAGTGAATATTCTTAGAGTATCTAGAGAATGGAAGTATTTGATTGTCTGAATGTAATGGGATATGAATTATCCCACAAATTGTATTTATGCATGAATATAAAAAGGGATAGAGAATATTCCTTAGATTGAAATGAATGAGGAGCTATAAAGTACCTTGTGTTATACTCATCCTTATGTATGGATGTCCTCTACATGAAAAGGATAGGAAATATCCCAGTTTAATGATAAGAACGTATAAAATAGAGGGGATGGAAAATATCCCTAGGTTGTATTGATAGGAATGTGTATGGATAGTATGAGGATTTGAGCTTAATAGTATGTTTGTTTTTGTATTACACATCTCAGGATGAGATGGAAGTATATTGTATTTATGGTTGTGATTGTATACGCCTGAAGGGTGTAGGTGTTGTATTGGATTGAGGAGGAGTTGAGCCCCTTTGACATATTTAGATTGTGTTATTTTGATTCATGTTATAGGTTAGAACATGTGTACTAATCATGATTTATTATTATTATTTATTAATTATGCCTACTTACTGAGTTGCCCAGACTCACGCCTCCTTTCGTAATATTTTTGGTTGACGGGTCATACAAAAGGTGTATGAGAGAGAGAGAGACTGAAGATCTTTGGATGGTATGATGGTATATTGGGATTGAAATCCCATTTTGTATTGGTGTGAAATTGTAATTCATAATGTACTATTTTAATTATAGTTTAAAGAATTCAACTGATGTATAAAGTAAAGTATTAGCATGTTTAGTAGATAATGTATAATATGATGATAGTATGATATGTTTCTGCAAGGGTGTAATGGCATCATGGTTTGATACAAGTCCTGGACGATCTAGTTAGATTGACTGTAATACCATCATAGTTAGATTGGCTATATTTTCAACATTCTCGTTTATGAATTTTAATTGAAAAGTTGGATTATTTTGAATGTTGAATGTTTGTACCCTAGGTGGATGACCCCATTTTAGTAGAAGCTCTATCTGATTTTCTGTAATAATTAGATAAATTAGAAAATGGTATCAAAGAAACCCACCTTGGAAGTGGGAAAGTTTTTATGTAATTATAGTGAATTTATGGTGCAAAATGGAGTAACAGCCCCGAGTGGGCAAGGCATTACAAGTGGTATTAGAGGCTTTCTTGTGGCTTATCTGTGTGTTAAGTCCTACTTGCCTGTGTGAAAGCACTAAGTTTAGATTTATGATGGTGATAGTTATGAGAAAGAATTAGGAAATGACATGCCAAGGGGGTTTATGAGAAAAGACTAGTTTGAGGATAAATAGGAAGGTGTGAGGAATGAATAGAGGGCATCTGAATGGTGCTATAGATATGATATGAATGAGACATGATGATGATGTGATCCGTTATGATATTGCCTAGGTGGCATGAATATGACATCTATATAAAACAAATTTGATAGTGCTGTGATTACACAAAATAGTAATTGTTTACTATGGGCAGAGTAGTGCAAGAAAGCATAGTGGTGCCCATAGGTGCATTTTATTAGCCTGTTGTTATAATGTTTGCGAATATGAAAGTAAAACAGATGAAACTATGAAGTTTCATGAGTTGGCATTTGTGCCTTGATTATATGATGTATTGTGGCATCCGCTTCAGATGTATATTTGGTGACTAGCTTGATTTGTATGTATGTTTTGTTGAGTTATTCAGAAATTTCTGAATAAATTGCGTAATTAGTTGCATATTATGAATTTTAATTATTGTGTGAATGATATGAATATAATATGTGATATCCGTGAGATACGGATAAGTTTGAAAAAATTTGAATGCCTTGGTGGCATAAAAGCCATGATGGCGTGGATTTAATTAGAATGGACACCCATGAGGTGTAGATATATATTGCTGGCATACATAACTAATATTTGTATTTTGAGTATGGGAGCATACTTTGACTGAATGTTATTAGTGATTGCTTATATATGTAATTCGATTTAAATGAATTGTTATGTGTGTTTGAACAATTCTATGTTTTGAATGATATGATTGATTGTAATGCCGAGATGGCATTGATGTGATTGATTGCAATGTTGGGATGACATTATGTATGATTATGCATGATGGTGATTGAAAATATCGGGATGACATTGTTATGATTATGAATGATGCATTATTGTGAATTATAATATATGTGAAATGTGATGCATGGATGGAGATGATATGTGATTGTATTGTATGATTAAGTAATGAGAGTTGGTGGTAAGCTCGTGAAAACCACCAGATGATAATGAGTTAGTGGTCAACTCATGAAAACCACCAAATGCTAATGAGTTGGTGGTCAGCTCGTGAAAACCACCGATTGCTAATGAGTTGGTGGTTACCTCATGAAAACCATTGGTTATTGTGAGGGGTTGTGTGGGCAGCCAGCATAACCTGGTGTTGCCTAATGATTGGCCTGGACGGCCTAATTTGTATACATGGTATTATGGGAGGTTCCTTGTAAGGATGCCCAGCCCCAGAAGGGATAGGTTGTGATGCCGGTGAGGTTCTTGGTAAGGATGCACTGGGCCTGGAATGTGTGGTAGTGTGCAACATGAGCATTGCATCATGAACATTACATTGATGTTGCTTTCATTAATACTAATAAATATCTATATATAATGTGATAGACATGGTATAAGCCCATGGATGTGCCATGTAAGTGATATAATATGCATCATGTGTATATACCCAGAGTTGGTTGGCAGCATGTATGTTCCTTGAGTATGACTATGTGTGACCCTGATTTGGGGTAAATTACATCATTCAAGTATGACTGCATACTATGGCATTGACATGGATTGCCAGATTAATTGTGATTATAATGATTTGAGTAAACTTGGGTTGAGCATCTTATTTATGTTATTTTTATTCTGGCTTAGATCTTATTATCAGTAAAAGCACTCTTGTGCGATGCATCATCAGTATGTGGATCCACTAGATGTAAATTAGTCATAATGGACTATAATTATTTGCTTGCGAATATCAAATTGTGTAGTGAAAGTATGGCGTAAATGATATTTTGGCTTATAGATTAAACCCTAAAGTTTGCAGGATGAAACTTTTTATAAGGAGGGTGGTTTGTAACACTTGTGGTGTTAAATTTTGATAATTATATGTTGATTAATAAAGAAATTTGGTTTAAAAGGAATTAATGCAAGTATAAGTATGATGATGCAAATTGCAAGTGGATGCAATGAAATTTTGATTTGATTTCTGATTATTTGAGGGTGTGAAATGTGAAAATTATACCATTATTATGTAGAAAGATAATGGCAAATAAATGAGGAAAAGAAAATATGCAAAGAATTCGAAAAATAGGTGGAAAATGGGACAGTAGGGCAGGCGCCATGGCATCAGACTAAAGAAAGGGGCGATGGCACGGGCAAATTTTTCCACGATGCGGCATGGATTAGATGCCGCGGCATGGGATCGACTTATGCTAAGGCGGTGGTGTTCCACACTATGGCGTGGCATGGGTCAATGTTAAATGCTAGACAGCTAGATTTTTTCAACATAATTCCATCTCGTTTTCTCTGGTTCATCCTGTTCCTTGTTCCATTTTGTCATAGCCTAGTTATATATGATTTCTAGCCATTGTAACTAAGAAATCATCTTGCCTAACTACAAAAACTTGTGATCTTTTAGTTAAACCTAAATTTCACCTTTTTGAATCGTGCAAAATGATAGCAAATTGAAGAAATGTTGGAGCCACATGGAGTTGAGAACTTAATCTTTTGTTTGGGAAGGATTACTACGCTCTCAAGCGATGGTAATTCAATTTCTCAATCAAATCTCAAATTTCAAATTTTAGGGTCTTAGGGAAAAGTGGATTTTCGTACTTAAATTGATGCATGTGCTTATAAATTCATGGGGGAATGATCTAATGAAGCAATTATTGTGATTTAGTCTGAAAAATTTTGAATTTGGCATAATTAGGGTTTTTGTGAATAGTGAAAATTGGAGATTTCCTGAATTTTGATGAATTAATCATGGGATAAATGATTAATGACATGATTAGTATGTTTAGAACATGTATGGAGTGATTTGGATCAATGGAATCGCGTTGTTGGCTCTGCCCTAGTTAGGATTTAAAGAAAATTTTTGTGAATAGGCTATGTAAGTTATGAATTGAATTGCTTAAAAGCTTAATTGAGTTATTTATTTGTTGCTAAATTGCTAATCATGTGTGATATTAGATAAATATGTCAAATAAGAAAGTTTCTTATGATAGTTGTGAAGAAACCCTAAGTTATTGGCAATGTTTGATGATTTTAGCCTGAGATTGGCTATAAATTATGTATTATAATTGGCATTGGCCCATTACAAGATGATTTGAGAAGGATGAAAAGACAAAGTTTGAGAGAAAAGTGGTTTAGAGCTAAAGGCCTAAGGTAAGTAGGCAGCCCCTTGTATGTTTTGAATGAATGGATGGGGATAGTGGATATCCCATGTTTGTTTTGGGAATGTATATTTTGGATGAGGAATTGTGGATATTCTATATTTGGCTAAGAATGGTGTTTATCTATTTTGTAAATACATGTGTAATGAGGAATAGTGAATATTCCTTGAGTATGTAGAGAATGGAAGTATATGATTGTATGAATGTAATGGGACATGAATTATCCTACAAATAGTATGTATGCATGAATATAAAAAGGGATAGAGAATATTCCTTGGATTGAAATGAATGAGAAGCTATAAAGTACCTTATGTTAGTGTATAGATGTCTTCTAGATGAAACGGATAGGGAATATCCCAGTTTTGTGATAAGAATGTATAAAATAGAGGGTATGGATGATATCCCTACGTTGTATTGATAGGAATGTGTATGGATAGTATGAGGATTTGAGCCTCATGGTATATTTGTTTTTGTATTATATATCTCAGGATGAGATGGAAGTATATTGTAGTTATGGTTGTGATTGCATATGCATGAAGGGCATAGGGTGTTGTATTGGATTGAGGAGGAGTTGAGCCTCTTGGACATATTTAGATTATGTTATTTTGATTCATGTTCTAGTTTAGAACATGTGTATTAATCATGATTTATTATTATTGTTTATTAATTGTGCCTACTTACTGAGTTGCCCAGACTCATGCCTCCTTAATTTTTTTGGTTGACAGGTCAAACAAAGTATGTAGGAGAGAGAGACTGAAGATCTTTGGATGGTATGATGGTATATTAGAATCCCATTTTGTATTGGTGTGAAATTGTAATTCATAATGTAATAGTTTAATTGTACTTAAAAGAATTTAACGGATGTATAAAGTATTAGCATGTTTAGTAGATAATGTATAATATGATGATAGTATGA
Source organism: Pouteria campechiana (assembly GCA_036873735.1). Taxonomy (NCBI): domain Eukaryota; kingdom Viridiplantae; phylum Streptophyta; class Magnoliopsida; order Ericales; family Sapotaceae; genus Pouteria; species Pouteria campechiana. Next base: position 56,094 of record JAYJMB010053515.1, read on the forward strand.
TATGTTTTCCTTGGGTGTAATGCCATCATGGTCTAATACAAGTCCTAGGAAGAGCCTATGGAGTTAGAGGTATTCTATGGATGAATGGAGGAATTATGGAGTGTTTTAAATTTTTATTTATGAATTTTAATTAAAAAGTTGTATTATATTAAATGTTGAATATTTGTACCCTAGGTGGTCAGCCCCATTTTAGGGGAGGTTCTGCCTAATTTTCTGTAAAAATTAGGTAAATTAGAAAATGGTATCAGAGATACCCACCCTGGAAGTGGAAAAGTTCTTGTGTAATTATAGTGGATTTAGAGTGTAAAATAGAATAACGGCCTCGGGTGGGCGGGGAGTTACAATATCATTAAGGCACATTCTTACTCACATTAAGCAACACATTCTTACGCACATTATGCCAATTAAAACCATGCCATCAAGGAATAAGCACACACACTAATACTACATCATATACATGCCATTCAGGCATCGACATCACATCGTGACTCATGACACGCAATAAAATGTCATGCTATACAACATTAAGATCAGTTCCAAAATAATACATGATATTATACAATGCTGCATTTCAAGCCCAATGCAACACACATGCAATCACATAATGTACTAAATGCATAATATTGTATATAACGCCCCTCCTCCCTGAAGGGTCACTAGTGGTAAATTTAGAAGAAATTTCAACAGAGTTTCCCCTAATTTACCACTGTTATCCTATATACAACATACTAAAATACAATAATTATATAACAAATACCCTCAAATATGCAAATATAATATAACCGCCTCTAGGCCCTAGCATTTCCTGCACAAATTATATAACCACTGCCTCCACAACACACATCACCACAACACCCACAAACCAAGATCGGGGTACAATGTACCCTAGCTCTCAACTCATATACCCCCACACCATAAAATGACATCCTGTGTAAACTATTCAATGATACATGTCGAATGTAAATCCAAAATAACATCATCATACATTATGAAAGGAATTAAAGTCTCTAGTGATATCACGGCTTAGCCCCGTCTCGAGACCCAACACCTAGTTGGGTTTCATTCTCTAGTCTATCAACTAAAAATTTAAATAAAAGGGGTGAGTCTAAGCAAAAATTAGTAAGGAGGTAAGTGAATAAATATGACTATAAATAACGTAATAAATAGCAAAAATAGATCAATAAACAATAATGCAACCAAGCAAAACATGCCATGCCATATGCAGGATGTCATAGTCAGTCAATGGCTAGGTTCATTAAGATTTTAATATTAATATCTCATTAATTATTTCATACACATACTCATAATGATATTGTATACATAATTAACTAGTCAATACAGGCTTAAATACTAATACGTCATACTATCCTTTTTATCTGCCAATCCACAACTACCTCCTACACCAGTACATAACTCCACAATTATCCACACACTCCATAATCATCCACACACTCCTCAATGATCCACACACTTCTTAACCATCCACACACTCCTCCTCCAGAGGCACATAAACCAAAACACTACCCTTTCACTCTTCAGCGCTATAGGTCTATCTTGGCTCTCCCGGCTAGAAGCCCGCTAGGCCCACCTAACCGTACTGCTGTATCCAGTAGAACCCCGCCCTCATCACCTCACAAGAGTACTAGTTCTTCATAAACACACCTATATAAGCTACTCAAGCCAATCGTAGCAATCAGGCTATCCAGGCCAATAGCAACGCTCGGCTGTGCCGACTTCCCACACAACCACCCACTAGCGAAACATGCCACTCCTCACCACATGGCAAAGACAAGTTGGCCCCATGACCATCATAAAATACATATATGAGCCACACTAGGCTCTGCACAAATCAGGCGCCAAAACCGGAATTTATTGGCACTCTTGAGGGCGTAGAATACATATACATAATTTCTAAAATAAAATTCTTATTTCCAAGTTTATAAATATCCAATTGACCTAAAATATTTTTTTTATATTATCAATAATATGAAAAATATTACATCCAAATTTCAGGTCAAAATAATGTAGATCGAGAAATATATAATCAAAATATGAAAATATAAAGAAAAATGTTAGATGGAATTATAATCTCTTTTGCCCCTCAAACATTTTATGTCAATTAAACATAATATAATAGAATTTTTATAAAAATTTTCCTTAAGCTAAGTCAAAATGAGATGATTAAAAATAAGACAAAATTTCAAAAGGGTGGGACACTATCAACATCTCATTTTCAAGGTATTTAATGTTCATATTTTTTTGAGGGGTCAAACGATGGAATTTGTTCATGAAATTTGGTATGATAGTATTTAGTTATATATATTTTAACCCCATTATTTTATTTTTTCAAATTAGCATTTAATCAACCTCAAGAGGGGTGCTTGGTAAGGCATTTTGTTAGTGCACTATTCATCTAAATCATCCGAATTCCATCTGATTTTCCTATTGTTTTCCATGCAATTTAATTCATATTAATATAATACATTAATTATGGTTCATGAGATAAATAATGCATGTTTAAAATCATGTAACTCATATAAAAAAATTTTAGATTACGAGTGCCCAAATTATAATAATTCAAAGGAATCAAATTGAACTTAAAATAACTTAAAACAACTACTTGCTTACCTTAATGAATTGAGCAATTTACACATCCCTTACACTCCAATTTATACACTGAATGATTCTTTAATCTTTTTCCAAATTTATAGCCTAATCAGTGGGGAAAATTGCATTAAACTTCATAAAAAAACATTAATGTGGAACTAGCTATACACTTAATTGCTAATCCGTAACTTATTTTAATTAGCTATTAATAATGTATCAAAAACTCTTATAGCCCTATATCCCCTTTTAAAATTTTTAGCAACCCTAGTGATTTACGGTTTGATTTTTCATCAATTTTTCCACATCATTTTGCATAAATTTTCTTCCTAAATATCATTAACATGTAAAGTAGATTACACAAAACCTTAATCTTCAAGCTCCTATAGTGGATCCCACTAATCAGTAACCAATCTTCAAATATGAGGGGCTACCACTCATTTCATCCACAAGAACTTACAAACTAGAGCCACTAACCACTTGAATCAACATTTACTAGTGATACTTTGAAGCAAAATTCATTGAATTTGCAAGTTGGGAAGATGGGGAAAAGAAACTCACATTGAAGAGGCATGGGGAAATGCTTGCACATTGGGAGAGGATGGGGATAGCTATTACATTGATATTTATATTGATTTTTTTTGTAGTTCATGCTCCACTTAATTCTATACACATGCACTTATCTTTGATTTTCACAATCCTATCTGGTCCTCATGTTTGGCACATGTAAATCATTCAATTAATAAATTACATGTCAAAATTAATTATCCATCCATTAAATATAATCTTTGCATAATTTTATTACTTATTTCTTAACTAAATTTGATTTTAACCAAATTGTTTCCAAAAATTACAGGTAACTTGATTTTTTAACTTTCCACATGCAATTTTCAATTTTTCTTCACTTGTGAATCATTGATCAATATATATCCTCATCATACTCACATTAATATATATTTTACACCTTTTTGCTATTTTTCTATAATAAAATTTTATATTTTCTTGAATTTACACCTTCAGCATTCCACCGCTTTAAATTCATTTACTTTTTCACTTAAATCATTTATTTAACATACTTTAATGTATTACCAACTTCATCCTCATATTTATATTAATCAATCCACTCAGGTTCATATATTTTTTATAATAATTTTCTCATAAATTTAATTATACAACAAGTCAAACCAGTAAAAATACCAAAAATTTACAGTAGCAAAATTTTACATTTTTGAAAATTTCAAGGCCTTACACTGTACCATTGTTTACGTATCTATGATGCTCATGCTTTTATCATCCTGGCTTGTACTCAACGTCACATGCCTATAGCAGGAATGTACATGCAACCATAATTCAGATTTATACTTAGTCTCACATCCCTAGACCCATGATGCACATGTAACCATAATCTAGGATTATACTCAGCCTCACATCCCTAGACACAGGATGGATATGTAACCATAATCCAAGATTATACTCAGCCTCACGTCCTTAGACCCAGGATGGACATGTAACCATAATCCAAGCTTATACTCAGCCATACAACCCTATCCCCGAGATGTACATGTAATCATAATCTAGGCTTATAATCAGCCTCACACCCCTATACATGGGGTACATGCCCATGTACATTCTCAATATTCATTCACACATGCATAAATCATTATTTGTTCATTTCCAAGGCTACCATTATCAACGTGGCATTCTCATTCATACATTTTCCTTATCATTCAGTCATTTCTAGACTCAACCTAAGCACCCTACTCCTAGGGTGCTACCATCTTATATTCTAGTGAAGAATTCTATTAAAAATTCAGCAGAGTCTCCCCTAAAATATAAGGGTGCTACACCTGTAAAATCATTCATATTAACATGATGTCTCCAATCATTTATAAATCACTGTCATTAGCAATAATACACACCCACATACCCCCACATACGACATAGAATCGTAAGCCACATTATAATGGCAAATGACATACTAGAATAGTACAAAAATTCATCCACATACATTCTATCATTATGACATGCAAAATATAGTAATCATAAAAATGACTTAATATACATCATAATTTGAATCATTTTAATTTACAATTTATATTCATTTTTGGGAATTTCAATCCCAATTTCATTAAACCTTATGGAGAACATCAACTAATCCCAATCAGGAGCACCAACCTCAGTTAGGCTCCTTCGCATGACCTATCATCTACAAACCATGAATAAAATGGCACGAGTCTAGGCAAACTGAGTAAGTAGGTAAGATAAAAAAAATAATGATCAATAAATCAGTGAAATAACATGCTCAAGTCCATAAAATCCAAATCATGGGTACATTCATGATATGAAGAAGTGCATGACAATGCAACATGTCCCTATGCCTATAATACACATGTACTCATTACTGAAACACAATTCATAAGGATTAGACATGTCCTCAGAATACATTGTCATTAGCAAGTCATACTCAAAATCAGGACTCATATACATCCTAATCATGAAGGCATCCTCATAATCGGGACTCAAACACAACCATGCCATCAAAACATACTCATCAAGACATGTTCATTATCAAGACCTCATCATCAAGCCATGCTCAACATTAGGACTCACTAGGATCATAAATCCACCAGAGATCAAATGTATCTTACTCACAAGTTATCAACCACCACTACTCCAATATCATGTACCATGCCACCAAGATTTAAGCTACTATGTCATAACAAAATATGAGCCACAAGGGCAAACATATGCCACACGGGCAACGTACACCACACAGGCAATCAATAAGCCAAACAGGCATAGCCACCATGGGCATTGATGAGCTCACAATATACCATGTTTTACTACCAAAATTCACATATGTTTTGGATCTCTTTTGACGTAAACGTAATGGATTCTAATAAATCTGTACTTAATTTGGTTATTACTAGATAAGTAAATTCTATATTAATTTAGTATGTTTATTTACAAATAACTAAGTGCAAGAAATGAAAGAAAATATGGAGAGAAACATGGAGAAAATAAAGACAAGGAATGTCCAAGTTGGAGAATGGAAAGCAGCATCTTTGTAAAAGAAAAATGTGAATAGTAATCTGGCACCGCTGGTGCCACTTTGAGGCCATTTTTGTATATATTTTTAGATAGATTCATCTCACATAACCATCATAAAAGTTTTAGCCCTTGATGTTATCTATCCAAAATATCAAGAATAATAGGATTTGGAGCTAAAAACATGAAAGTTATGGCCAAAATATTGTAACTATCTCTGACTTCAAATATGCTGATAGAAATTTCGGAGGTGCAAAAAGTGGTGTCACTTATCATACATGTTTGGAGTATTTTAAGGATGATTTGGAAAACCACAACGGTCTCAAAATTCAATCTAGTTTTGGATGTGCAGAAAATGGTATAAGTTGTGGAGCAATTTTTGCTTATTTGGAGGATGAATTGGAAAACATGATCAATATGAAAGTTGTAGATCTAGAAGTTATATTTCTAATTCATTAAGAATTATGTGATTCAGAATTCATATGAGAGAGTTATTAATGAAAGAATCTATGCATCTCCAGTGGATAGCAACCCAGCGCTGGCGGCGCCAGATTTCTTCCCCTTCGTGCATGTGGCATTTTCTCCACCATTTTTGCACTATAAAACATCATTTTGGGAAGTTTTTGGGAGCCTTTGGAATTTGGGTTTTAGTGGGCTTTTAGGGCTTCTCCTGGAGGCTCATTTGGAGGTAAGGGGAATGGGAGTTTTATAAGAGAAGAGAAACAAGGGAACAGGAGAAGAGATTAAGTTCTGTAAAATTCTATGTTTATGAAGGGAGTTGCTTCTTCTTTTTCTTTCATGAACTAGTTTCTCCTTCTAGGGTGGAGATATAGCTTTCTTAGATATTCTTTATAATTGGGATTGTTGGTTTATCGATGCAATTTCATCTTGTTTCATTATTGTGTTTATTGCAATTATTTGATTTGTGTAATTGCTTGATCACTAATTTCATGAATGAGATTGATTGTTTGTGCATGATTATGGTAAATAGCATATGCTAAACCATTAGCTTCCTTGAATGAAGAAGATAGATGGTTATGGTACACATCTTATGCTAAAATAATCTATTTGGTTTATTTAATTCTTGGTCTTAATGGGTTTTCATCTTAATTATGCTACACACCATAGGTAATTGGAATGAGTGAAAATACTTAATTTAAAACTACACACCTAATGGTAATAATCATATATTTGATGGAATGAACCCAAGATAATGTATTGAATCCAACATTCCAATAATATAGATATCATTGAGTGGTAAAATCAGATCCCTAGACTCTTATAACTTGTTAATCTCTTCTACATTATGCACTTCCATTTTCTTCCATTGTTTCACTTAATACTTAGGTTTATTTAGCATCCATTACATTTTTTTGGATAATATTAGTTTAGTGACTAAATATAATTGAATATGTTTGACCCTTGCATTACACACTATGTTGCTATATACTCATGGAATTACGAGGAATTATAATTTGAAACATCAAGCATACAAGATAATCCAGCGACTATGGGCATATAACATAACCACAACCACCAAGGGCATATAATATAAAATAAAAATATAATTAGCCACTAAGTCATATCAATGGCATAGCATAATACACTATAAGTCACTAGGGCTAATCTATATCATACTGTCATAAAAACATCATCATACACTATCATTAAGACATTATCATATACTATCATCAAGACATTCATGTCATGTCACATTATAATGATACTGCCAAGGCATAACTACACTTACCACCATCCAAACATACACCTCACCGATGTCACATCTTATTCACACCCTACGGGTATCATATCAGACTTACATGATTATTGTAGATTCCCATAGGATGGCTTAACCCAAGAGAGGAGGGGTGAATTGGGTAAATAAAAATTCATTGCTTAAACACTATTTGATCATTTCCCTCTTTTTCTGCTTATGTGTGCTGTGATATAAAATGAATAATAGAAACAATAAAATGCATGAAGAATAAAATAGATTAACAATCACAGGCATATAAACAAGATGATTTTTATAGTGGTTTAGGACGCCGTCCCTACATCCACTCTTCCAAGAGCACACACTCAGTGTGCCTTGGGTTCCACTATATCCTATATAATGGAAATACAATAGTTCTCGCAGCACTCTTCTAGTTTTTATGAGCTCACAAAGAAACTCACTGTTTCGAAGATCACCAGCAACCTTGTTGGTTTTTCAGAGATCACTAACAACTCATACAATATCATTTTTACGAGCTCACCACAAACTCACTGGTTTCAAATGTCACCAGCAAACTTGTTAGTTTTTTAGAGCTCACCAACAACTCTCTGGTTTAAAGTTTTACCAGAAAACGTATACGTTTTTACATAGTATTTCTCTCAAGCACAGGGAAAGATTTGATCTCTCTTTTAGCTCTATGTAATATAAAAGATCTTCCCATAATGTAAAGACAATGACCATAAGAAAATGAAGGTTTTAGATCAATAAAAGACAACTGAAGGTTTAAGCCTTTAGCCATAGGTGGAACAATTTGCATAAGATTAAGCGCATCTGAAAAGTATTCCTTCATCCTTTGAATTGTCCAACCTTTTCTCCTTAAATAGCTTCTTCTTATTTTTGATCATTGGAGAAGATGGGTTTCGTTAATGTAGATATAAGAGCAGTATTGAATGAATAAGATCATTTGAATTTTTTATAATTAAAGTCCAGGTCTTTCTATTTTGTCTCAAGCTGCTACATCGCATTTAGAGAGGAGGATGAGCTATGTCAAAAGGTGTTCCTTGTTTGACCTGTCACAGCTTTGAAAACCTTGCAGTGCCACTTATTGCTGAAAATGATGACCAATACAAGTCAACACATTGTTGGCATGAGTGCAGATGCTATTTGAATGCAAGTCACATAAATTGAAGTTCCTTTGACAAGTCACAGCCTCTCTCTGTCTACATTTGTTTGCCATAAGTTGCAGATGAATTCTTCCAAGATTTGTCTATCAATTAAACTTCCATAAGAGTGATTTGTCTGTTATAAGTAGCAGACAAGCTTTGAATGACACAGATAAAGTTGAATTGACTAATAGACAAACTTTGCTTTGTCTGCCTGAATTCTTCTAGGAGATTTTTCTGTTGATCGATCTTTTATGTATGTGCTTTGTCTCTTGTAAATAACAGACTAACTCAGGGGGGCATTGACAAAGTTGGGCTATTTTATTGACAAATGTCTCCTTCTATATGAATAGATGAAGTGAGATATTTTTCCTTTATTCTTCATTTGTCTTTTAGAGGTGGCAGATGAAATTCACTTTGTCTTGCTTTAATAGATGAAGTATTGTATTCTTCTTTTGTTCCTCATTGTCTGTTGGAGATGGCAAATGAAGCTTGCTTTAACTTGCTCTAATAGACGAGGTGTAGTATTTGTCTGATGTAAGCAATAGATGAACTATGTTGTCCTTTATCTTGAACAAAGTACTCTGCATGTCGCACAGGTTTGTTTGTTGTAAGTGTAGATGATCATGCCTTTGTCTGTTGAAGCCCATTTCGGTCCAAGCAGCACTTTATCTGTTCAGCTTCATCTATGTTTACTATGTAGTTTCTACTTCATCTTCTACTTTAGCCAATGCTTTTTCTATCGTAAGTAACAGACAAACTTATGATTTGCAGATAAAGTGAAGTTCTTCAACTGTTCTGCATACTTTGAGCAATAGAAGGGGTTTATTTTTGCAAATTCTTTGTTTCTTCAATCTTCATTTGTCTGTCTTGACTCAGTTGAAGTTGCACTCCCTTATCTGTTCATATTGCCTTTTTGTCCTCAGACTAATCCATTATTTTAACTTTGTTGATAAGACAAAGTTTTCCTTTCTTTGTGCATGATTGTCTGGGCGACAATTTCTTCTTTCTTTCTTTGTCCGAGTACTTGATGAAACTTCTTCTTCTTTCTTCATCTTAGACAAGCTTTGTCTGGTCGGTGTAGATAGTTCAAATTTCTTGAACTATTTTATGCTTTTTCAACCATGGCTTCATCTTCAACTTTATTTGTTTTGCATTTTTTTGTTTGAAATTTTCTTGTTGAGGTTAACAGACAAGTCAAACTCATTGAATCGCATCTTCGTAGCCACGTTTGTCTCATAATGCTTTTGTTCATCTAATGCAATCTTCTTTGTTGCTTATCTCCAAACCTTCTATTTTCTTCTTTTTCTTCCATGATTTTTATCAATTTAACTCATTTGGAACTTAGCAGATAGTTATGGCAGTTTGTTGCAGACAATCATTATCCTGCACTTAAACTTTTCTGTACTTGTTATGTTGTTATCTTTCATATATAATATTAGAGTGCATTTTATCCTCATGTGATTGTAATATTTCGTAAAGCAAGGATAATATACATTTTCATTAAATGTATAATCTGAAAGCTTAAGTAATTATGGTGCTTAGTATGACTTAGCAAGTTTATGCAGTAAAGAGTAATTAATGTTATGCGCACCATAATATGAGGAATGTATGCTTGTGTAATTAATCATTTATGGTTATGTATTTATGTTAATTAATGTTATTAATTCATAATCATACATATAGTTGTTAGAGATTTAAGCATACAGGTTTCTTCTCTTAATACAAGTTTTGTTATCATCAAAATCATATATAATAATGCTGACAATCTCCCCCTTTTTGATGGTGACAAAACTTTGAGGACTTGTACAAAAATTAGGAGTTTTCTTTTAATCTCCCCCTGAATATCTTACCTATATAATCTTATGGGTTTGACCCTTTATCATTTCCTAACGCTAATCATTACTCTCACATGTCCTCACATTGCTTACAAGTCTCTCATATTGTTCTCCCCTGTTTTGTCCTAATCAAAAAGATTTTTCTTATAATGCTTTCCCTTTATAATTTATTTTTTTCCTCTTAATTATAATTTATTTTGTATTTATATAATCTCTCTTTAAGTTTATCTCCCCCTATTTTGTTGAACCCTGGAATATTGTTTTCTTGTTTATGTTATATGGATCATAATTTTCTCTCCCTCTTTTAGTTTTAATTTATCACTTAATTCTTTCTTATGATTTAGTGTTATGATTAGGTTGATTATAATGATAATATTAAATATCCTTTAAGCATTTTGATAATTAAGCATTTTTATTACTACAAGAAGCAAAAGATTAATAATCAAATATTAATCAATTAAGCATGTATTATTCACCAAAATCATATTTATATGACGAATGTAAAAAGAATGATTTCATGCAAATGTGGTGGCAATGCATTGTTTATTGTTAATTTGTGTCTTCTTTTATTTAATAGTTGTCTATCATTATTAACCAGAGGAATGGTTGGGAGTATTAATAGTGGAGTTGATGGATTACTTGGGAAGTAGAGAAGCATCCATCTTTTTCTTTTCTTGGGTAAAGGGTTTAAAGAGAATAGACGACCCTTTAGTGCTTACCAAGGTGATCATGGCATCTTCCAGTTCTTCTATTAAGTTGATTCAAGGTGAGAATGACGATGCTACTTTTGAGGCTATAGAGAAATGTCTGGCTCTTCAAGATAAGATTAAACAACTGAAGATTGATTTAGCTTCTATTAGGGGTAGTAATCTTCATTTTACTCACCTCTTAACTAGGAACTCCATGGCTTATATGGAGGCCGTTAAGCACATTAAACATTTGCAGACAGAGTTAGCTAATGCTCACTAGAGGTTTAAAGAGTTGGAAGCAATCGTTAATGTTTTAGCTAATTAAATATTTTTACTTTTTGATCTGAACACTTTATATGTAATATTGCAACTTTTTATACTCACATTAATAGTTTATAATTTCTTTAGTCTTTTATAAAATTTTATATTTAGTGATTTGTACTTTCTATGGGATCATTTTTTTATAGTTGTTTAAATATTGGATATGTATCTTTTACCATAGTTTATCCATAGTTATAATGCATGATCCTATTGTATCTTGTCTAAGTTTCGAAAATGTGAAGATCTATTTCCTATTTGAGCTACCAATAGGATGTTTACTTCCATAGTGTTTATGCATCTTTTTGAAGAATGGTTGTGACCCTTATATTTTATGATAGTTAGTTGGACAGTCAGTATACGAGGTTAACATTCATGTAACAATGGAGCAAGAGATAAGTGAGGAAAATAATTAGATTCACTTTTTGGAAGAGGAAGTGCGATAGTTAAGGAAGGAGTTAAAGTTTGCTAAGAAGATAAAGTTTCTATAGATCTGTTTTTGACTGACAAGTGTATAGCTTATGGAGAGAATTAAAGTATCGGAGAAGGAATTGTCTAAGACTTCGGACAGAATTACAGAGTTGCTAGCGGTTTTGAAGTTTTAAAGGAGTAGTTGTTTTTATTTTCCTTTACTAAATGTTCTAAACTTAATGGTAGCTTTATCTAGCTAGTGAAGGTAAGTGTTTTTGAATGTTTAATGTTTACCTTATCAAATGGGATTTTGTTAATGTTAAGGATTCTATTTTAGCTTCTTGTGTGTTATGATTGTTATCTTTATGGGTGTTTACTTTTCAATTCTGGTTCTTTATGTGAGATCAAGCCAATAAACATTACTATAGAAGAAATGAATACAGATGGAATTCCTATTCGAGACAATAAACTATAGAGTTTGCCAAATAGGTTTGACTGTGCCTTAGGACTGCAATGATGTTAGAGTTTTCATTAATTTATAGTTTATTACAATTTTGTGACATGATTTAGCTCAAAGCAATAAACTCAACTTAATTCAAATTCAATGCAGTTTATTTAGAGGCATCTAGAGTATATAGTAATAAAAGAAATATAATTAAGTTTGACAACTTATCTCTTCTGGTGCTTTCCTTTCCTTCATAGAGTACTCTTTTGAGCTCATAAATGTTGTTGTCAGTTTTGACTAAGCTTTTAACTTTTGCTATCAAGCCTTTGATGCCGTATGTGATGATTGATGTTGTTCTAGGCTATAGATTTTGATTTATTCGATCATTTTCTTGTATCCAGAACTTGAACTTGTAGGCTCTTTTGTTTCGATTTGTGAGCTAAAAAGAAGATTTTGATTTTTTATTGATCTCATGCTTCTATCCTCAACTCAGCTTTCCTACCTACACTTGAAATATTCTTGTACTATTTCTTCATTAATGAGTTTAAATTATTAATGTGGACATTCATTGCCAATATATCAGTGTAAAGAGACATTTTAGTCATAATAGTATGCAGAGAAATAACATAATAGATTAAAGCAGCTTTCATAAGTAAATAGAATAAACATTTACTTTAATCAACCAATGAGTTCTTTGAGCTAGCACGGATGTAAATTGCGGTTATTCTTATGTGCTAGATTATTCTTCCTTTTTCTTAAGTGATTTTGGTCATCATCATTCAATTTTAATATTTTATCTTTCTTTTAGTTATGTGTCTTTTAGTCATCTTGGTTTTAAGTTATTTATTGTTTGAGTGTTATTTTTCTTATTTCTTGATTATCTTAGAGTTTTACTTTATGTTTTTCAGAGTTTTATTTATCCCGGTGTGAATTCGATATTTTCCTATGTATATAAACGAGCAAAGTATGTATGAACTATATTGTAAATGAATCTTTATTTCTATAAATGTATAGTTGACTGATCAATTAAAATTTTAAGTGTAACTTTTAATTTCTTATAGATGAAGAGTAAGAGTAAATGAATGAGTGGAAATATGCAAGTATAGTTTCAAAATTTAATTCTTAGTCAATATACAAATGAAGGAAATTCAGACAAAATCCTAACTATTAAATCTAATTTTTTTTAGTGTACAAACGAGATATGAAGGTATAAATATAAAGCTTGATTTCTACAAATAAGAATATACACACATCTAAACAGATATGGATAATTAAGCTTTAGATATGATTAAAAGAATGAGTTAAATTTATTTTTATAGAGATATACTAAATTAGAGGTAATGAATGAATGAATTTGTTTCTACAGACATTAAGTAAATAGAAGTAAATAATTGAAAGACTAAACTTGAATTTAAAAGAATAAACTAAAAGAAATAAGTAAAATTCAAAAGAAAAGAATGTGAATTTGTCTCTTCAGACCTATGAACAATTGAATGTTAAAACTAAAGGTGTATAAATAGACAAAATTAATAAATTGAAGGACTGTGCATGAATACTTATTAACAAAAGAATGGGTCGAACGAAGGATGCAAGTAAAATTTCATAATTTAGATAATGGCACATTTAATAGTGATGTTTGAGTTTAAGTGTTATACCTATACTTACCTCTCCTTTTTATTTTGAAGGAACTTGGTATTTCATCAGGTTTTCAATTTATTTCCTCAGACCAAGCCTCCTTTCTTTTTTATCTTCTTTAGGAGTATATTTTCTCCTTTGACATATTTCTTGCACTCAAGTTAGTCTAAACAATAATGCAAGTGGTGTGTGAGTGCCAAGTGTTTTAGTCCCTTAGTAATTTATCTTTGTATTGTCTAAAGATTTCTCATATCAATTCATAAGCCAAGACATCCTTGCAAATAGTGGGACAGAGCATGTGGTGAGATGTCAATATTTTTAGCTCTGCTCTCGTTTCATCCTCACTTATGCCAATATAGATAATTTTCCATAGATGAAAATCATTTTACTATAATAAATGTTTCCATTCTCCTTTTCCATTATATCCAAATTAAAAAAAAATTGGAAGATAGGAGAAGGACTACTCTTTGAAGAACATAGAGGATAAAATTATTAGGTAAGCCCAATGGATAACTAGAATTGTTTATCTAGCCCACTCTAATATCACTTGTAGATTCCCATATGATGGCTTAACCCAAGAGAGGAGGGGTGAATTGGTAGATAAAAATTCATTGCTTAACCCTTGTTGGATCATTTTTCTCTTTTCGTGCTTATGTGTGGTGTGATATAAAATGAATAATAGAGACAATAAAATGCATGAAGAATAAGATAGATTACAATCACATGCACACAGACAAGATGATTTTTATAGTGATTCAAGACCCCATCCTACATCCACTCTTCCAAGAGCATACACTCATTATGCTTTGAGTTCCACTATATCCCATATAATAGAAATACAATAGTGCTCCTAGCACTCTTCTATTTTTATGAGCTCCTAGTAAACTCACTGGTTTCAAAAATCACCAGCAAACTTGTTGGTTTTTTAGAGATCACCAACAACTCATACAATGTGGTTTTTACAAGCCCACCATAAACTCGCTAGTTTTGAAGATCACCAAAAAACTTGTTGGTCTTCTAAAGTTCACCAGCAACTCTCTGGTTTCAAGTTTTACCAAAAAACTGATACACTTTTACATAGTGTTTCTGTCAAGCATAGGGGAAGATTTGATCTCTCTTTTAGCTCTATGTAATACAAAAGATCTTCCCATGATGTAAAGATAATGTCCATAAGGATATGAAGGTTTTAACTTAATGAAAGATAACTAAAGGTTTAAACTCTTGGCCATGGGTGGAAGGATTTGCATAAGATCAAGAGCATCAGAAAAGTGTTCCTTCACCCTTTGAATTGTCCCACCTTTTCTTCTTAAATAGCTTCTTCTTATTTTTGACCATTGGAGAAGATGAGTTTTAGTGAATGCAGAAATGAGAGTAGCATTGAATGAATAAGACTATTTGAATTTTCTGCCATTAAAGTCCAAGTCCTTGTGTTTTATCTCGAGATGCTACATCGCCATTCAAAGAGGAGGATGAGCTATGTTAAAAGGTGTTCCTTATTTGACCTGTGACAGTTTTGAAAACCTTGCAGCACCACTTATTGCCAAAAATGGTGACTAATATAAGTCTATACAATGTTGACATGAGTGTAGATGCTATTTGAATGCTAATCACATAACCTGATGTACCTTTGACAAGTCATAGCCTCTCTCTATCTGCATTTATTTGCCATAAGTTGTAGACAAATTCTTCCAAGGTTTGTTTGTCAGTTGAACTTCCATAAGAGTGAGTTTTCTATTGTAAGTAGCAGATGAACTTTGAATAGCGTATATGAAGTCGAATTGAATGAAAGATAAACTTTTCTTTGTCTGCCTGAATTCCTCTAGGAGATTTGTCTATTGATTGATCCTTCGTGTATATGCTTTGTCTATTGTGAATAATAGACTAACTCTGGCTGGCACTGACGAAGTTGGGCTAATGGATTGACAAACTTCCCCTTCTATACAAATGGACAAAGTGAGATATTTTTCCTTTGTTCTTCATTTGTCTGTTGAAGGTGGCAGATGAAGTTCACTTTATCTTGCTCTAATAGATGAAATATTATATTCTTCTTTTGTTCCTCATTGTCTGTTGGAGATGGCAGACGAAGCTTGCTTTAACATGCTCGACTAGACAAGGTATAGTATTCATCTTATGTAAGCAATAGACAAACTATGTTCTACCTTTTCTTGGACAGAGTACACTGCACGTCACATGGGTTTGTCTATTGTAAGTTGTAGATGATCGTGACTTTATCTATTGAACCCATTTTGGTCCATGCAGCACTTTGTTTGTTCAACTTTGTCTGTCGCAAGTAATGGACGAACTTATGATCTGCAGATGAAGTGAATTTCTTCAACTATTTTGTACACTTTGAGCAATAAAAGGGAGTATTTGTTCTTATAATTTCTTTGTTTCTTTAATCTTCATTTGTCTGTCTTGGCTTAGTTGAAGTTGCACTCCCTTATCTGTTCATATTGCCCTTCTGTCTTTAGACTGATCCATTCTTCTAACTTTGTTGATAAGACAAAGTTTTCCTTTCTTTGTGCATAATTGTCTGGGCAACAATTTCTTCTTTCTTTCTTTGTCCAAGAACTTGATGAAGCTTCTTCTTCTTTCTTCATCTTAGACAAATTTTGTCTAGTTGGTGTAGATAGTTCAAATTTATTGAATAGCCTTATGCTTCTTCGACCATGACTTCATCTTCAACTTTATTTGTATTGCATTTATCTAATTGAAATTTTCTAGTTGAGGTTATCAGACAATGTAAACTCATGTATCACATCTTCGAAGCCATGTTTGTCTCATATTGCTTTTGTTCGTGGAAGCATCTAATGCAATCTTCTTTGTTGCTTGTCTCTAAACCATCTGTTTTCTTCTTCTTCTTCCATGATTTTCATCAATTTAGCTCCTTTGAAACTTAGTAGATAGTTGTGGCAATTTGTTGCAGACGGTCATTATCCTGCACTTGAATGTTTCTCCGCTTGCTACGTTATTAGCTTTCATATATAATATCAGACTGTATTTTATCCTCATGTGATTAAAATATTTTGTAAAGCAAGGATAATATACATTTCTATTAAATGTATAATATCAAAGCTTAAGTAGTTATGGTGCTTAGTACGATTTAGCAAGTTTATACAGTAAAGAGTAATTAATGTTATGCACACCATAATGTGAGTAATGTATGGTGGTGTAATTAATCATTCATTGTTATGTGTTTATGTTAATTAATGTTTATTAATTCATAATCATACATGTGGTTGTTAGAGATTTAATCATAAAGGTTTCTTCTCTTAATGCAAGATTTGTTATCATCAAAATCATATATAATAGTTGACAATTATAACCATACTATCCAGACATTCGTATTCATAACCACATCACATGCGACCTAGGCATCTAGATCGCATTAAAGTCATAAGTCATCACATTGCATTCCTATTCCACTATCATTGAAATACATCATAACCCATATAGACTAGTCATACATCCCATGACTTGTAGTTCAGAATGATTCATGACTCACAATGAAATGTCATGCAATACCATATCAAAAGCATTTCTATTGAACAAATGACCAAATATGATTTTCAAAGCAAATACATGAAGCTATATAATTTCAACATTACAAATCAGGATGCAATATATTAAATCTCAATCAAAACATGGTGCCTATATGCAATCATGGGATACTCACTATCCCCATCAAGTCAAACATTCGCAAACTCATTTGTAAAGGAAAACATATACATGCAATGGAAAAAGCCTACTTACCTCAAGGAAGATAATTACAAAATCTTCAATTCAACCACTTACTTCCAAAGCAAGGCTCAACATTTCTTGTATATATATAACACATTTCACAATTTAATTGACATATGTTAAGTGAAAATCCAACTCAATTCCATAAGATACACTAAAAGGTCAAATTTCACCCAAGTCATATTTCTAGTTGTTTCCTTTACTTGAATACTCTGCTTATGATCTAATTATCATCCCTAAACATCAACTTCCTCATTTACACTATTATGTAAGTTCAATAAGTACAGAACAGTCCTTAAACATTCATTATAAACATGATTCACTTAGTGATAAAAATTCAGCTTTGTACCCCTCTTTAATCTAGCAAATGGAGGGTCTTTACACACCTTTCGAAATAGAAATGGGCATGGGTTTCAAGTGCATAAACGAACTGATTTTGTTCCTCATTCATGCACCCTTACAAGCATCTAAACGTGATTTTCAAGTGCAACACACTATCCACATAGTTGCCCATTTATGGGGGCTTTTCTAAACACATTTCGAATGACAAATTTCAATTTAATCAAGACCCTATTGCTGCCCATTTTTCAACCATTCTTGTTCACTCTTGTAATACATCTAAAATCCCATTAAAATGCCTAATTAGTAGTCAATTATTGTCTACATTGAAACCCTTTAATTACACTATGCATTTC
>JAYJMB010053516.1:0-28413 GCA_036873735.1 Pouteria campechiana
TATCCTATGATAGAAGTATCCACTCCTTTGAAAGCAGTTAGTATTGCTATAGAGATATGTTATGAAATACCTATAGTAATTGAAAGCAGACAGTTTTATGCTTATTTAATTGTCTTGAATATGGAAGGTTTGGATATTATATTGGGTATGGATTGGATAACCAAGTATGAAGCTGAAGTTGAGTGCAAAACTAAGTAGATAACTTTGAAGACCCCTAATAAGGGTGAAATTACCTTTAAAATTTCACCTAAGGGTGAAGCTCCCAAGCTCATGTTAGCTATGAAAGCCCTTACTCTATTGCGGAAAGGGTGAGAAGCATTCCTATTTTTAGCCATCGGCACCCACTCGGAACATCGACTACTGGAGGATATACCAGTAGTATGAGATTTTCCAAACGTATTCCCTGGTGAATTGTCTAGATTGCCTTTGAATGGGAAGTAGAGTTCTGTATTGATCTTCAACCCGGAGCAAAGTCAATGTCTAAGGCCCCATAAAGGATGGCACCAATTGAATTAGTAGAAGTAAAAGTGCAGTTATAGGACTTAATGGATAAGGGATTTATCCATCCTAGTGTGTCACCATGGGGTGCGTCGCTACTGTTTGTGAAAAAGAAGGATGGGAGTCTTCGGCTATGCATCGATTATTGGAAACTGAATAAAGTCACTATCAGGAACAAATATCCTTTGCCTAGAATAGATGATCTATTAGATCAATTGCAAGGAGCGACAGTATTCTCAAAAATTGATTTACTGTCAGGGCATCATTAATTGAAGGTTAAGCCTTCAGATGTTTAGAAGACTGCATTCAGAACATGATATGCGCATTACAAATTTCTAGTAATGCTATTCAGATTAATAAATGCTCTAGCTGTCTTCATGGATTTAATGAATAAGGTATTCAAACCCTACTTGGATCAGTTAGTAATTATTTTCATTGATGATATTTTGATCTATTCAAGGGACAAGGAGAGTCATGAAGTACATTTGAGAATGGCTTTGCAGAGACTTAGAGAAGAAAATTTTATGCAAAATTGAAGAAGTGTGACTTTTGGATGAATAGTGTAGCTTTTCTAGGTCATGTGATTTCAGGAGATGACATTTTTGTAGATCCCTCATAAAATAGAAGCTGTAGCGAATTGGCCTAGACCAAGCACCTTGACTAAGGTTAGGAGTTTTCTAATATTAGCCAAAGATTTTTTGATGGATTTTCCACAATAGTCTTGCCACTAACACGGTTAACTCAGAAAGGAGTTTTATTTAAATGGGATGAGAAGTGCGAAATTACTTTTCAAGAATTAAAAAGATGGTTAGGGGAAGCACAAGTTCTTGTAATTCCATCAGGCCAAGGTGGATTTGTGATATATAGTGATGTCTGAAAAAAAGGATTGGGTTGTGTTCTAATGCAAAATGGCAAAGTGATAGCTTATGCATGACGTCAGTTATGACCTCATGAGCGTAACTATCCGACTCATGATTTGGAGTTGGCAGCAGTAGTGTTTGCTTTGAAAATATGGAGACACTACCTTTATGGGGGAAAATGTGAGGTATACAAAGATCATAAAAGTTTGAAATACATCTTTACTCAAAAAGAGTTGAATATGAGGTAGAGAAGATGGCTAGAACTGTTAGAAGATTATGATTTGATTCACTATCATCCTAGTAAATCAAATGTTGTAGTTGATGCTTTGAGTAGGAAATCCAAGAGCAGTCTAGCATGTATGTTAACCCAAAAGAAAGAATTATTTGAAGAATTAAGAATTAAGGATTTACAAGTTGAGATAAAAGGAGTAGCGACCCAGTTGTGTCAGTTACACATTCAACCTACTTTAATAGATGAGATTCTAGTAGCTCAAGAAGAGTCAGTAGAAGAAGAATTTCAGAAATTGAAGTTGCGAGTACAGCAAAATGAGTTGCCAGACTTTTCTATTGGTGTAGACCATCTTATGAGGTATAGGAATATGATAGTTCTTCCTAAGGGATCAGCGGTGGTATAAAATGTATTGGAGGGAGCACACTACTCACCTTATACTGTGCATCCTTGTGGCAATAAAATGTATCATGATTTGAAATCTTTATATTGGTAGAATGGGATGAAAAATGATATTGCTAAATATGTGGCTAAATGTCTAGCATGCCAAAGAGTGAAAGCAAAACATCAAAGACCAGGCGGATTACTACAATCCATTGAACTTCCTGAGTGGAAATGGACAGATTTAACAATGGACTTTATCATTGGTTTACCAAAGACATTTGCTAGGTTTGATAGCATTTGGGTCATTGTGGACAAATTGACTAAAGCAACTCATTTTATACCAATTAAAACCACATTTATTGCTAAGAAATATGCCTGGATTTATTAGAGGAAAATCGTAAGATTACATGGTGTTCCCAAAGTGATTATCTCAGATAGAGGATCTCTGTTCACTTCAAAATTCTGGAGAGCACTACACAAGGCTATGGGGACACACCTAGATTTCAATAGCACTTATCACCCCCAAACAGATGGGTAGACAGAGTGAGTGAATCAGCAGTTGGAAGACATGCTTAGAGCTTGCACTCTAGAATGGGGCAAAACTTAGAGCCAGTACTTATCATTGATCGAATTTGCATAAAATAATAGTTATCATTCCAGTATCCAAATGGCTCCTTTTGAGGTACTATATGGGCGTAAATGCAGATCTCCACTATATTGGACTGAGGTGGGTGAGATTGCCTTGGTAGGGCCAGAGATGATTGCTAACATAGTTGAAAAGGTAGCCCAAATTAAGAAAAAGATCTGTATTGCTCAATCCTGCCAGAAGAGTTATGCAAACATAAGAAGGCGTAACTTGGAATTTCAGGTAGGAGTTAAAGTCTCCTTGAAAGTATCTCAAATAAAAGGTGTAGTACAGTTTGGTATCAAAGGCAAACTAAGCCCGAGGTATATTGGTCCCTATGAAATTTTGGATCGAATTGGCAAGATAGCTTATCGTATTACACTGCCACTACTACTGAGTGGAATCCATGATGTCTTCCTTGTATCTTCACTGAGAAAGTATAAACTAGATTCATCTCACATTTTGGCATTGGAAGAAATTCAAATTAAAAAAAAACTACAATATATAGAACAGCCAATTCGAATATTGGATACCAAGGAAAAATAATTGAGGAACAAGGTCATTCATCTAGTAAAAATACAATGGGGACACCATTTAGAAGAGGAAGCAACTTGGGAATTGGAAGGTGCGATGAGATCTAAATACCCCCATTTGTTTGTATAAGTTTTGAAGACGAAACCTTTTGTAAGGGGGTAGAATGTGAGACTTTGAAATTTCTAAAATAGAAAAGAACTATTTTATAGTGTATAAAGAGACTGTGTAGGCATGAATTGTAATACAAATGGAAGAATCAGGTTGGGTGTGATGAAGGAATTGGGTAATATAAGAAACAAGAAGAAATTTCAGTGTTAGAAAAAGTCAGAATACAGCATATGTGGCCCTCATGTGCTCCTATTGAATTGCACCACTGGAGCATTATGAGAGGTGGAGCTTAAATTGCTCCACCTACTCCATATTTCAGCCCTAGTTGTATCCAACCCTTCCCCTTCATTCCCAAGCTTAGAGAAACCTTATTTCACATAAAGAGTTATAGATTTAGTAGGGAAAATTGATGATAAATAGCTTAGCAACACTCCAGCATCAAGTAAACATCAAATTCGGCAGATTGAGATCGTTAAAGTTAAAGAACAGACTGGAGTTTCATCTAGCAACTAGATTTGGTGGATTTCAATTGGAGTAAACTAAGCGGTAAGCCATCTCCATCATCCATTAATCGTTCTAGTGGCACGAATTTCTGAAATCTGGGTTTTAGAATAAATTTTCAAAATTTATGAGTTAGGGTTTAAGGGGAAAACAAGAATTCGATAGTGAACTGAATGTTTTGAATGTGGATTTTGGTGGGAATTGAGTTCAAATGTATTGATATGTTATTTAGAATAGAAATCCCAACTTTTGAATGATGAGCATATGGAATTTCAAAAACTGCAATCTGAATGTTTGATGAAATAATATAAAATGAAGTATAGCATGAATAAAGTATGTTAGTGAATCTATGATTAGTGTTTTTCATTGAAGATTAAATAAGAAAGTGGACCACCCTTAACAAACTTAAGTGATAGAATAAATTTATAAGTAGTAAGCTTCTGCACTTTAATGATTAAGAAATATGTGTTTTGAATGTAGGAGTTCCAAATTGCTAATTCGGACTTAGCTATATAAGGATTATAGCAAAAGAGAAGTGTGTCTGATACACACAAGGTAAGCAGGTTAATTGCTTATGAACTTCTTTTGAAATTTGAGTCATTCTTTATTGATAATGATTAATGGTATTATGAGTTAATTTCGGGATGAAGTTATCCTGTTATACCTAGACATGAGCAAACTAAATGGATTGTCTTATGGGGAGTTTGTATACAAGGGGAATTAAGTATGGATGAAAGAAGTGACTATCATTAATTCAGTGCATGTAACATATTGTGAATTGCATTAAAGGATATGAAAACAATATATGTTATAAGTAGAATAGAATTGGTTCTTAAAGTGTTTTGATGAATAGGTGGAATTAGTGGAAGAGAATCAAAGTTAAATAAAGTGAGATTTGAGGGAATTAAAGTGGCTAAATAGGAAGTAGTGGGAATAGGAAAAATTTATGAGAAACAAGTGGCAGCAAGGACCTTGCCATGACAAAGTGTTGTTCTACCATGGCAAGGAGCTAAAAAATGACAAAAATGAAGGCAGGAGGGATTCTGCTGCGGCAAGGTGAGATTTCATTACCGCAGCAAGGTTCCCATGTGAACAGTAAAAATTTTGTGTGTTGCAGACTTGCCGCGGCAAGGTGCTGCTGTGACTTGTAAATTTTAAAACATTTTGATATTTAGCATATTTTGATGATTTAAGTATTTTTATGATGTTTTTTTACTAATTAAAAGTGTATTTTATGGGAATATTTTGAAAAATAATTGACAAATAATGAAGTTATGAGAAGGATGCAGTATGATGTTATTATATTTTGGCTTAGTATATTCATGCATTAGTGTAAAATATGAAGGTGGAAATGATATTTTATTAAGTATATAATTGAGTTTGATTACTTACGTGAGAATTGAAGACATGTTTAGATAAATCTAATGTCATGATAAACATTGAATATTGTAAGAGTTATAGTATTGGGTTTGCTAATGGAATGGATACATTATCATCTGATTATGAATTTCATATTTACTCAGGCATGAATTATAGTAAATTTAGTTTGGACACCTACTGGGATGGTCATTAGTTTATTGGGATCCCGCCCTTACTAGGGCTTTATTATGGATATTGCCTTCTTGGCAAAGAGGTCTGATTAACCTACTATTTATGGGACTCCTCTGATTACTTAGTAGGTGTCAATGGGATACATATGACCCTTGAGTGGTAGTGAGGATGAGATAATTTATGTCTCATAGCACTTGTAGCCATGGTAGTAGGAAAACTAGAATACACCAAATAGGTGTAGATCATTGTCTATACTAAATACATTATGTGTAGATGGTTCAAAAACAACTTTGTGACCCTTGTCACATAATTGCTTGTTACTTAGCTAATAATGCTTAAGTCGTTCTAAATATAATACATCCTCTATTTATGCATTGCCCTAAATGTAAGTGTTCCTAGATTTATTGGCTTCAATTCGTTGAACAACTTCATGTTCTTGGTCATATGTCTTGAGCAGCCACTATCAATGAACCAGGTATTAGCAAACATATTTTTGAGAGTTAACTACATTCAAAGAAAGTTTTCTTCTTATCTCTTCGGTACCCAAGTATTGGTTCCAATGGTGTTAGTGGATTATGTGTGCTAGAAGTTTGCACATAATCCTTGGGTTTCCATCTCATCTTCTCACCTTTTGCTTGCACCTTTTTAGCATAACAATCATACGCTTTATGTCTAATTTTTTTGCAAAAATAGCAAGTATTTGAAACTCTACTTGGTGCACTATATTCCATTAGTTTCTTCACCTAAGGATAACCCATGAACCTTCTAATATTTGGACAGTTTTCTCTTTCTTCTATGAGGTTCAATCCCTTGGACCATCTAGCAAATTGCTATAAGTTTTCATCATTTGACCGTTCATAACCAAGTCCCTTTTTACTAGTTTGACTAGTCATTCTCATAAACTTAGCCACGGATTCTCCTAGATTAGAGAATTTACTTCACATACTATTTAATTATCTCTATCTCCTTCTTCAGTTTTCCAACCCCTTTTGTATAGATAGATTTCTTTCTACCAGTATAGAATTTACTTTGATAGTTCCATGAAAGTGTCTTTTGTTTTAAGTGAGTTATTGCCCAAGTGATTCAAACTCACTGAAGAAGGAGTTGTATGATTGGTGTAACTCATCACACTTTTTGCATTTGATATAAGTGCTATTTGAGCTTAAAGAGTCAGAACTATAAGAGCAGTAAGATTTGTTCTCTTTGATGATGATTTGATCCATTGATTCATTCTCCATCTGGGCCATATAGCATATTCTTACAAGGTGTCCAACTTCATTGTCACCTTTCTCACTTGAGCATGTTCCTGATGAGTCTTCATCATTCACGTACATTCCTCTGGCTTGGTTTCTTGAAGACTTCTTAAAGTGTTTCTTTTCTTTTCTTTCATCTTTCTTGTTCATATTTAGTTTTTCTTCATTTGACACTCAGGACACATGTGTCTGATCCCTCCACATGTATAGCATGTGGGGAGATCCTTTATTCTTTCAGCCATTTTCTTCTATTGTCTAGGATGTCTCCTTGAGGTGCTGCCTTTGCTTCTTCTTGCGAACTTTCTAGAGTTTATGAGAGCAATACTTTTCTTTGGCTTTGTTAGCTTCTCTCTCTTACTTTCGACCATCTTGTGTGACATCAGTGAGCTGATGAGATAGTCCACCTAAAGAGTATTCATATCCTTTGCCTCTTCTATCACTGTGATCTTTTGGTTTCAGGATTTTGGTAGTGCCCTCAGTATCTTCATTACTTATTCAAAATTTCTGACTTCTTTTTCCGATCCTTTCAAAGCGTTAATAACTTTTAAAAATGAGCATACATTCTGAGATGCTTTTCCCTTCTTTCATCTTAAATTTTTCTACTTCTCTTATCAACATATCTTCCGGTTCCTTTAACTTGTGAGGATCATCCATATATTTACACTAATTTATCCCAAATATCTTTTGCAGTAGTGTAAGAAGATACTCTATCAAATTCAGATGAAGATAGTCCACAAAATAAAGAGTTCATAGCCTTTGCATTATTTTGGACTTAGGTGGCTTCCTCTTTAGTCCATGCATCTACTTCAGTAGTGGGAAGAGTGATTCTTTTAAGCGAAGTTGGTTCCATCAAATAGGGGTGGCCGATTAGATGATTTCCCCTTAGTGAATATTTGTAAAGAGGATGATGGGTTTGCCATTGGATCACTATAATTATTTATATAGTCTACTCTAATGCCATTTTTTAGTCCCAAAGATTAGGCAAAGATCCAAGAGGGGAGGGGTGAATTGAGTACTTTAAAAAAAAAATTTTGTCAACCCATTTAGGATTAAACGTCCCTCTAGCAATCAATCTAATCACTCAATCAATCAGTGCGCAAATAAATAAGACACAGGAATTTTTATAGTGGTTCGAATAAACACTCTACTCCACTCTTCCAAGAACACTCTCCTCTTAATGTCTCACTATCTCCAATGGTAAAAATACAATTGTGCACCCAACACACTTCTAGATTCCAGCTTTATGGGGCATAAACACAGTGCACCCAGCACTCTTCTAGATTCGAGCTCTAGGGGGCTTAAATAAATAACTTTTGTCTACATTCAGATAGACATAACTCTTCTTGAGTCTAGTCTTAACCACTAGCTCAAGGGACTTACAATGAGTATCAAAAGTTAAAACTAAGATACTTCCCAATATGCACTAGGGAAGGTTTCAGAAAATTAAATGCAAAAGTAAATTATCTTCCCAAAAGATGGTTGGGAGTCTTTAAAGAAAGTTGAGAAAGATTTGAATACAAGGCTCACAACTCTTGAATAATGGCAGAAAGTTTTGGCTCAAATCAGTAAATGCTCTCAAGAGGATAATGAATATTTCTCTTTGATTCTTGGTGTTTCTTCTTACTCCAACGAGACTTCATTTATAACTACTTTGAATTCCAGCCATTAGTGGTAGGTGAACTCCATTATGATAGAAGACTGTTCTAATTAGCAAATTTGAATTCTCTGACTTCTGTTTAATCCTTGTTTACTAAAATGCCTATGGCGCTGACCTTGGAGAAGATGATTTCCTGAATCTTAATAAGTATCGATCAAAGATTTGCTACAATCACTGATTCCTTTCATTTATATAGAAAGATCGTCATTAATGTTGAGTGGAGACCAACATTTTAGTTTGCCCATTTTTGTGTTCACTTATGACAGACAAAGTATCTATCCAATTGTTTATTAAATAAAGTCCCTTCATCTTCTGGTTTGTCCATGGTAAGTAGCGGATGAATCCTGAAGTCATGAACAAATCATCTTTCCAGTACTTCATCTGTTGGGTTATCTATCGTAAGTGACAAATGGACTGTTGGAGCATAGATGAATTTTCTTCAACGCTTTATCTGTTAGATTATTTGTTATAAGTAATGAAAAAATCATTGAGGCACATACAAATTAACCTTTTGTCTAGTGGATTTCTAATACAGATAGTAGACGAATTTAGATGTGCAGACGAACTCCATTGCTCCACCAAATGAACTTCACTGCTCTACCACACGACCTTCACTACTCTGCTAGATGAACTCCACTTCTCCATCTTTATCTATTTTTAATAGACGATCATTGGCTTGGTGAGCTATATGACTATGGATCACTTATGTCAGATGAATCACATTGTATGCATGTTGTTTTGCATTCGTTAGATATAATCTTCACTTTGACAGATGAATGGAAACTTGGTTGATTCTTTTTCATTTGAGCATTGTCTATAGTGATACTTCAACTTTTGCTTTTGCACTCACCCAAGCTTTTTAGTCAAACAGATTGACAACTTGGAATGTCTTCTCTATGTTCATTTGTTTATGAGATCTGCAACTTGTTTCTACATGCTAAATACTTGCCAATCACCATTAGTACATAATCTTTAATCAAGTTTTGTTTGTCATCAAAACCATACATTTATACTAATAGAAATTAGGAGAGTAAAGTGAACCGAATCTAGCACAATGACAGATCTAGCACAGTAGAGGCCAATCAAGGATACTTCAAGCCGATGGTTAATGAAAATTATTCTGGCATCACTCATCCAGCAATTAATGCCAATAATTTTGATTTAAAGCTTGCTTTGATTAACATGGTGCAACAGAATTTGTTTGGGGGTTCTCTAATTGAATATCCAAATATTCACTTGGTGATGTTCAAAGAAATAAGTGATACAGTGAAGGTGAATGGTGTTTCAAATGACACCATCAGATTAAAACTGTTTTTGTTCTCTTTGAGAGATAAAGCAAGGGGTTGGTTGCAAAGTATACAACCAGGGAGCACTACTACATGGGATGAGATGTGGAAAAGTTTTTAGCAAAATTTTTCCCGCAAGAGAAAACTGCTCAACTTAAAAGTGAGATAGGGCAATTCAAACAAATAGATTTTGAACCATGTTATGAATGTTGGGAGAGATTCAAAGATCTAAATAGAAGATGCCCTCATCATGATTTTCTTGGTTGGATTCAAATCAAATTATTTTAAATGAGTTGAATGATCAAATAAGGACAATAGTGGATGCTACTTCTGAAGGTTTACTAATGGGAAAACCTACAATAGATGCCTACTCCTTGCTTGAAGACATGGTATCCAACACCTTCCAATGGCCAAATGAACAAAAAATGGTAAGAAAGGTGGCTGGTCTTTATGAAGTGGACTAACTCAGAGCTCTCGCTACATAGTTGTCCTTGTTAACTCACTGATTAACCATAGCCAATTCAGCATCAAAGGGACTTTCGAGCTCAAGAGAGTCTTCTTCTTCTGCAAATGAATCATACATGGCTGCAGACCAAACCAAAGAAGAGGTGCAATATGTGAATAACAAGGGCTTCAACAACTTTCGTGGAAATAATCTACCGACTTAGTATTATCCAAGATAGAGAAATCATGAAAATCTTTCTTATGGGAATTCTAGGAATGCCATAAATCCTCCTACAAGTTTTCAACCTTCACATCAATCTCAACTAGCAGAAAAGAAGCCATCACTTCAAGTTCTATTGAGCAACAGAAAGTCGATCAAGATTGACAAGGAGTGAAGCAAGAGTGATAGGAATGAAGAAAGATTTGATAGCACTAAGACACACATTGGAAAATGAATGCATATATCAAGTCTTTGGAAACTCAGATTGGTCAACTTGCAAATTCTGTCAATAATCTTAACAAAGGTGCTATTCCAAGCAACATTGAGAAGAATCCAAGGGAGCAATGCAATGCTATAACATTAAGAAGTGGAAGAAAATTAGAATCTCCAAAGAAGTATGATGAGCCACAATCATCCTCAACATCGATGGATGAAAATGTTGCACAAGGAGAAGAAGAGGAAGAGAAGAAAGAAGAGCCAAAAAGGGAAGATTACAAACCTAGGAGGATTACATTTCTTAACAATACTCCAATTTTGAAAACCCAGCTTTCTTTTCCTCAAAGATTTCAAAAGAACAAAATTGATGAATAATTTAGTAGATTATTGGAAATTTTTAAGAAAATTTACATTAACATTCCTTTTGTAGAGGCTTTGGAACAAATGCCCAGTTATGCCAAGTTCATGAAGGAAGTCATGTCCAAGAAGAGGAAGCTTGAAGAATTTGAGATGGTGAAGCTGATAGAAGAATGTTTTGCTATTTTATAGAAAAAGCTTCCTTAGAAATTGAAGGATCTAGGGAGTTTTACTATTCCTTATACTATTGCAAATTCTTTATTTCATAAGGCATTGTGTGATCTAGGTGCATCTATTAACTTAATGCTTTTATCATTTTTTTAGAAACTTGGATTGGGAGTGGAAAAGCCAACTACCATTATACTACAATTGGCAGATAGTTCTCTTACTTGTCCTTAGGGAATCATAGAAAATGTGCTAGTAAAGGTAGATAAGTTCATCTTTCCAGTTGACTTCATGGTGCTAGACATGGAAGAAGATCATGAAGTACCTTTGATTCTTGGAAGGCAGTTCTTAGAAACTGGAAGAGAATTAATTGATGTTCAATAAGGTGAGTTAACTTTGAGAATTAACAAAGAAGAGGTAAGGTTTAATATTACTATGCTACGAACTTTCCATTTCAGAAGAATACTTGTAAAGGGATTAAGGTTTTGAATGATTGTGTGACTTTTGTTTTTGTTGATGAAAGCATTCAAGACCCGTTGAAAAATTGTATTGCAAATTTTGTTAGTCAGGATATGACAGGATCTGGACAAATCATGAATCTTTGGAAACATCATCAAAAGTAACGTTCAGCAACAATGTACAAGCAATGGAAGAAGAATTAGCAGCAAAGGAAGTAAAACCTGCATTGGAGTTAAAGTAATTACCAAATCACCTCAAGTATGCATTTTTAGGTAGTAATTCATCTTTTCCAATTATAATTTCCTCCTCTTACATGTTTTGAAGAAGAAAAACTACTTTGGGTGTTGAGGTAACACAAATCAGCTATTATAGGTCAATTGAAAACATAAAGAGAATAAGCATAGCAATCTAAATGCATAAGATTTTGATGGAAGACTCATACAAACCATCCATAGAAAAACAAAGAAGACTCAACCTTGCAATGAAGGAGGTAGTATGTGCTGAGGTTTTGAAACAAAAAGCAAATAATATCTATGCTATCTCTTATAGTGAATGGGTAAGTCAGTCTAGTGTGTGCCAACGAAAGGTGGGATGACTATGATTAAGATTGAAAATAATGAATTAATCCCTACTAGAATAGTTATAGGGTGGTGAGTTTGCATTTTTTATAAAAAAATGAATAAATCCACTAGAAAGGATCATTTTCCATTGCCATTCCTTGATCAGATGCTAGATCGTTTGGCAAGTTATGATTATTATTGCTTTCTTTATGGTCATTCTAGCTACAATCAAATTGTGATTACCCTAGAGGACCAAGAGATAGTAACCTTTACTTGTCCTTGTGGTACCTTCACATATAGAAGAATAACTTTTGGTTTATGTAATGTTCCTGCCACTTTTCAATGATGCATGATGGCAATTTTTCATGATATGATGGAAAACATAATGGAAGTGTTCATGGATGATTTTTTAGTTTTGGTTCTACTTTTGATCAATTCCTACATAACTTGTCTCTTATCTTATTGGGACATAAGGTATCATCATGTGGATTGGAAGTAAATCGAGTAAAGATTGTAGCCATTGAACAACTTCCACCTCCAACCAACACAAAGGGAGTTCGCAGTTTCTTAGGCTATGCAGGATTTTATAGAAGATTTATTAAAGATTTTTCTAAAATTGCTAAACCTTTATGTGATCTCCTTGAAAAAGATACTCCTTTTGATTTTGATGAAAAATATTTGTAAGCATTCAACACGTTGAAGGAAAAGCTGATTTCTACACCAATAATGATGATGCGTGATTGGAACCTGCCATTTTAAGTGTTGCATTGGGATCAGTGCTTGGACAAAAACATGACAAGATCTTTAGAGCCAACTATTATGTAAGTCACACATTGGATGATGCACAAAAAGTTACACTAAAATTAAGAAGGAAATATTGGCTGTGGGGTTTTCATTAGAAAAATTTTGATCATAAACCATTGGGTCAAAAGTAATAGTGCATACTGATCATGCAATCATCTGATATTTGCTAGCAAAGAAAGATGTCAAACCTCAATTGATTCAGTGTATTTTGTTATTGCATGAGTTTGATTTGGAAATTCAGGATAAGAAAGAAAGTGAGAATATAGTGGTTGATCATTTATCTAGGTTGGAAAATCCAGGAGAAGAGAAAGCAATTTAAGAAAAATTTCTAGATGAACAACTTTTTATTCTGAATGGGAAATTTCCATGGTTTGTAGATTTTGTAAATTATATAGTTTGTGGAACTTTACCTCCAAATCTTTCATGGCAACAAAAGAAGAAATTACTACATGATGTTAAAGCCTAC
Organism: Pouteria campechiana; assembly: GCA_036873735.1. NCBI lineage: Eukaryota > Viridiplantae > Streptophyta > Magnoliopsida > Ericales > Sapotaceae > Pouteria > Pouteria campechiana. The sequence goes on from JAYJMB010053516.1 coordinate 13,178, forward strand.
TTATGGGGTGATCCATTGTTGTTCAAAAGAGTGCAAATCAAATTATTAGGAGATGTGTTCCAGAGAAAGAAGTTCAAGGCATTCTAAAATAATGTCATTCATCTCCATATGTTAGTCATCATGGTGCTACAAAAAATGCTGCAAAAGTCTTATAATTTGGTTTTTATTGGCCAACTCTCTATAAAGATAGTTATGAATTTGTGAAAACTTATGATCATAGTCAATGAACTGGCATGATTTCAAAACGTCATGAGTTACCATTAACTAACATCTTAAAAATGGCGATCTTTGATGTAGGGGATAGAATTCATGGATCCTTTTCCTATTTCATTTGGGCAACTTATATTTTGTTAGTACTTGATTATGTCTCCAAGTGGATGGAAGCAATTACCACAACAACCAATAACTCAAAAGTGGTCTTGAAATTTCTACGCAAGAACATTTTTACAAGATTTGGTACATCACGAGCCATTGTCAGTGATGAAGGTTCACATTTCTATAAGAAACTTGTAAATAATATTCTTTCAAGATATGTTATGAAGCATAAGGTACCACTTGGATATCATACACAAGCCAATGGATAAGCTAAGGTTTCAAACCGAGAAATCAAACAAATCTTGGAGAAAATAGTTGGCTTCAATCGGAAGGAGTGGTCCAAGAAACTGCATGATACATTATGGGCTTACAAAATAGAATTCAAAACACCAATTGGAATGTCACCATATCTATTGATCTTTGGTAAAGCATGTTATCTTCCTATTGACCTAGAACACTAAGCATTTTGGGTTGTGAGGAAATTGAATCTAGATTTTGAAGCTTCGGGATAACAAAGAATTAATCAACTGAATAAATTAAAAGAGTTCCAAAATGAGGCATATGAGAATGCAAGGATTTACAAGGATCAAACTAAGAGGTTGACAAGATCATTTTGCAAAGAGAATTCAAATCAGGTTAACAGGTTTTACTCTTCATTTCTCAGCTAAAGTTGTTCCTTGGAAAACTGAAATCAAGATAGTTGGTACCCTTTATTGTGGACAAGGTACTTCCTCATGGAGCTATGGAATTGAGAACTCAAGATGACAAAACATTTCCAATGAATGGACAATGAATCAAATATTATTATGATAATGAAAGCAAGAGTGGAGACATCATCCACTTCAAAGATGAAGAGTGAGGAAGACATTCGTCAGGTTGAGACTATAAACAAAGCACTTCTTAAGAGGCAACCCAAGTTTTTGAACTCTCTCTCTCTCTCTCTTGAGGTTTCTTAGAATTTGTTAGTTCTTGATTGCATGTTTTTTTTAATTCACTTAATTCATCCTAGTTGCATTAGTCTAGTGTCAAGTCCCAGTTTTATTCATGCACCAGTTGAATAGTATCTCATAATATGACTAGTTAATCAATGTTTGGTAGGATTAAACACCCTAATTAAAGTCCAATGAAACAAATAATACAAAAATTTCATAAAATAATCAACAATGTGGATGGAATGGGTAGCAAGTTTAGCGCCATGATTCCCAAATGTGGAGTTATGGCACTAAGAAAAACCAATAAAGAAGATAAAATGGGCAGAAATTTTGGTGCTATGACACCAGTCTATATAAGGCCATTTGTTCATTTAGTGCCTTCATCCTCCAATTTGCTGCTTCTAAGTTGTCTTTCGTCTCTCCCTAGTCCAAGCACTCCCTCATTCCAAAACTCACATCCCACATCAATGAATCATTCTCACCACCTCGTCCAACCCCATAGCTTCAAGAACTCCATTGAATTCAATGAGGGTTCCTCTTCTTCAAATGTCTTCAATAACTGAAACCCAACGTTGGGTAGTGGTGACTTGTGGAATTAGGTGTGCATGTCAATTATTTTGTCCTCAATTGTTATATTTGATTTGAATTCGTGTTTATGAAGTTCCATCATGTTGGAGGACAAGTTTATGTGAATTGGAGGATAGAAATAGTGCACATCAAGTGTTTACAAAAATGCCTGAAGAGAGAAGTGGCTTGATCTAAGATAAGTTTGTTGAAAATCCTGAGTGAAGTGGGATTTACATTCAGTTGCCTTGAGTTAATTATTGAATCATTGTTGGCGATTGGAAAGCAGTATTTGATTTGTAGTGTTTTATATTGCCTTGAGTCATATTGTGTGTCATTGACATTGCTTTTGTGAACTACACTGTCATCATGCCTCCAAAAAGACAAAGAACTATAGATGTAGGCCCTCTTATCAAAGCTACCTATGTGAATGAGAAAGACACTAAAAGATTTTATAAATCAATTTTCAGAAGAAAGTGCATTCCAAAAAGAGGATTTGAAGATCCCTACAGGGATATCCAGACATAATTATAGCATGGGATTGTGAATTGTAGGCATCACAGCTAGGTGCCACTCTTGTTCCTATGATACGAGAGTTTTATTCAAATGCCAGAGAGCAACAAATGTCAAGAACTCAAGAATTCAAAGAACTAGTAAGAGGGAAGATGGTTTCTTTTGATAGAACATCTATTAATGAGGTTTACAACCTTCCAAATATTGATGAGGATAAATATTCAGCTTTGGTGAAATAAGGTCCAGATTATGAAGAAATCATTACCTTTCTTGCAAATCCTAGGACTCAATGGAAGCAAAAAGATTATAAGGTACTATATTTCCCATGTAGACAACTCAAAGCTAAAGTAAGAGTGTGGCATTACTTCATCTCATGAAAGTTGTTATTGACAAATCACTTTTTAGATGTCAATAGGGAGAGGGTAGTTCTAAATTATGCAATCCAAATAGGTCTATCCATCGATGTGGGTAAAGTAAATGAAGGCTCTATTATGTCCATCATTGCAAGACATACCACTGGTGGCTTTGGGCATCCTTCTCTAATTTATGAGTTGTATTTGCAAGCAGGTGATGCCACAAGCTCCACAGAGAAAATCCAGCATCCATGGCTACCAATTACTCTTGCAATGATCATGGCCTTTGACAAAAAGGTTCACGGCAGTGACCGACTTCATCCTCTTCTTACCTTGAATCAAAAGTTGCCAACTTGCACAACCAAATAGAAGAGATGTAGCACACATTGCAATCACATTAGTAGTAGAAATCTTCCATGACTAGAAGATTTGATCAGTTTTTGATAAGGCAAGAGCAATAATTTGAATACATGGTGAAATTTAACAATGGTCTCACTTCAATGTTCGACAACTGCAACTTGAATCAGGGATCCAGTCCTCTAGTTTTTCCTCAGCTTCCTGCATTGATACTGTACTCTCTAGCCTATGAACCTGAGGAGTCAGATGAGGACAACAAAGAAGAAGATTAAAGACATCTCACTCAATGAAGTTCTCTCTCTTATTATTTTTATTTCACATTGAGGATAATGTTGGTTTTAAGTTTAAGGGTGTTTTTTGCATTTTGTTTTTCTATGTTCTTACTTAGTGTTTGTTTAGGGTTTTTGTTTTGTGAGTGTTTTTGGTTTTTTTTTTTTTTGAAAAAAAAATTAAGCACTGGTCAAGTCTACTTGTATGAGACCAATGATATGAATAGGAATAAACCGCACTAGCTTATTGAGAAAATGAAAGATATTGACATAGTCTGTGCTTGGCTTGAATAATTGTTTTAGTTTACTTAAGAGTCCTTAGACACTTGATCACATAGCCATTTTTATTTGAATTAATTGAGTACTTATAAAAGTTTATGTGACTAAGTATGCATGACTCTATTTGACTCTAGAACTCATTTCAATTATTATTTTAGATGAAATTTAGGTGACACTTCATTGAGAAAATTATTTAGATATTCTTTGATCAGTTTGAGACTTTCAAGCTAACCTAGTACAGTTATGTCACTTCACTAGTGTCCCCATTGAGCCTCAATGAAAGAATGGCATGTGCAAAGCATGTGAAAGACCACCATTCAACTCTTCTTTCTTTAGTCTCATTAGTTAAACCCTTTTAGCCTGAAAAACCATACTTTACCTATTAAGAGACATATTCTATACACATGGTTGTTAGAGAGGTATGAGTGAAGCAAAAGAAGATAAGTTTGGGGGTATTGAAAAGAAAAATGCCAAAAGGAAAAGAAAAAAGACAAAATGAAAAGAATCAATAAGGATTCATCCTTCAATTGGGAGAATAACATCCCAAAGAACTCTAAAAAAAACTAAGTTTAAGGTTGTGGTAGTAATATAGCCCATACAATGAAAAATCAAATCAAATAAGAAAGTAAAGAGAGTAAACACTCATGTGCATGTCATTTATGGTCTCTTACTTTGTGAATCCTTATTCCTTTTCTTCGCTAGCCAAACCCAAGGCCCTCTTACAAGTTCAACAAGACCTATTAATTCTTGATGACATGTTAACTAATATGAGTGGAGAATAATGAAAGAGATGAGCCTATGGGGTTAAGAATTGAACTTGTTTTACTTGCATAAATTCATCTGAGTGTGAAACAAACTGAACAGTTATGGCTATAACTCATTGCATATACACAAGGAATCAAGAGTAGACAAGATAATATTCAAGTTAAAATTCTCAACATGCATAACATTTTAATGGTTTCTCTTGAACCATGTTAAATCTTTTGAGGTCTCTGAGATTTTAACTTTATTAGTGTGCTTTGGTTGTCTTCTTAAAAGTTCATTCTTTTTGTTTTTGCTTTGCTCGAGGACTAGCAAAATAATAAGTTTGGGAGTATTTGATAAGTGAATTTTATTCACTTATATTATGTATTATTTAAGCTTATTGTTTGTTGATTTTTGAGAATTTGAGGTGGAATTCATGTTGTTTTATGTGTACTTTTAGGACAAGAGAAGTTGGAGAAAAGTGGAGCATAACAAGGAAAGAATGAGGCTAAGTTGCAAGTAGAAGATTTAAAACAGTTACCGAAGGGAACAGAAAATTGCAAAAATTGGCAAATCTAACCAGCATCGTGGTGCTATAATGTTGCACCATGTCACTAGTACAAATTGAATGTGTGGACAATTTTTTTGGCGCCACTGCACTAGTGCATTGTGGATGTATGTTTTATTTTTAGCAATTTGTGCAAGGGATAATTGGATCCATAGGGACATGTAAAAAAACCTTAATTGGGGTTATTTAAGGTGAAGAAAATGTAAGAGAAGGGACTTTTGGCATGGAGGACTTCAAGCGAAAGATATTTTAGGTTGCAAGCTAGAGGAAGATCAACAAATTCTTAGAGTTTTATCATTCTTCTTGTTCTTCCTCTAATTTTGGGCTCATGTTTAGATTACTTGGAGTTGTTCTTAACTAAATTCCTCTTTCTAGAGGGGAGATGGATCTTATGTGGATCTTATGGTGTGATTAATTAATTATATTATTGAGAATTTTCATTGATTTATTTATGATGTCTTATTCTTAATGCTTTAAATTTACTGGTCATCTTTTAATGATTTAATATTTGAGATTTGACACTTGAGAGAAGTAATCCTAAATAGGATCTAGGCATCTTAATATGAAATTCTAGAAGACTTAGGAGAGCTTCTAGGTTTTTTTGAAATCATCTAAGAAGAATTACATATCTACATGCATTTTTAATCTTTTGATTTTTATAGCGATATCAAAATTGGAATATTGAAAATAGATACTTGACTCGACATTCGAGAGAGGGAGTTGAGTGTATTGGAATTTTTTATTTATAAACTAAGAGAATAATTAATATCTAATGAGTTGAAAACATCATGATTGAAACATAAGTAAAGTCGATCCTCTAGAGTTTCTTTATCTTGATTTCTTCACATCAAAGACTATTCACGTTTAGTTCTTGTTCAGTTTCTTAGTTCTTGATTTTTCAAATAGAGTAATTTACGCTAATAGCTAGTGATTAGTTGAAATTGATAGTCCCCATGGAGATGACAACCTTCTCATCATCATACTATAAAACTTGATGCCATACACCTATGGTTGAATTGCAACAAACAGTGAGGTTGAGTACACTCAAGCAAAGAGATGAACTTGAGGTGGACTAACTCCTCAAGTTTATCCATCCTTTGAAAAAGAGATTTTGACCAATTTTTTAATGGCTCTAGATGAATGGTAAGTTGGGTTTCTAAGATTGTTTTGAATTGGTGGATGCCTGGGATAGCTAATGGAATGGATTGATTAGGTCTTGATGGAGAGCCTAATGTGAAAGGGTGCTGTTATTGTTTGGCTTTCCTCTATAGACGTCTCAATTGCTACTTCTTTTTCTCTTCTTTCTTCTTCTTTGACTTCATTTGTTTCTGCTATTTCTTTTCCTCTAGCTTCTTCTTCTCTTGAAGCTTCTATCCTTTTCACTTGGCCTTCTTTCATTGGCTTTTCTAAGACCTAGCCTTTTGATATTTATTTGAAACCCACCTTTTTTATCGTGAATTGACTGATTAGATCAGTAGCCTTGGAGGGTTCTTCCTTTTCCTCTAAGAGATCTACTCTAGCCTCTCTGAAAAAAAATTTTAGTATCATTCCATCTGGTAATGGGACCTTTGGTTTGTTTTGATCATTTAGAGATGGTTTGAAATGGTTTGTTCTAAGTCCATCTTCTTTTGATTTTTCAATGCCCATAAAATCTTTGTATCGCTTTCAAAAATATGATTTGAGCCTCCTATTTTTGGGTGTATGTTGTTGAATATCAAAACATGGGCCAATTTTAGATCTAGATCAAGGTGACTGTCATGCAAATAGTTCTCCTTTTCTTCTATGGCTACTCCTATCAACTCTAAGAACAAGGTTGCTCTTGATTTGGGCCATTCAACTTCACTTTTTTATACTTCAGGTAGGTTAAATGTTTCTCTAATGTTTTCCAGGGATAGGTCTACTTCTATCTTCCCTATCTAGGACTTTTGGATGCTTGTGTTATAATTGCTAACTAGCACTTGAATCATCCTAATGTAGGTCGAATCTTTGTATTCTAGGAAGTTCTCCCATTGCTCATATTTTAACCATTTTGTTACTTTCAAATTCAATCTGCTTTCTCCAAATTATTTGAAATCAAACACCCATCCTTTCACTACTCTTTTCCCTCAATAATAATTTCTAAACTTTTCAAAGGCAGAGTCTCGATTGATGAATATCACCTTTAGCATGTAATCATTGAGTCTCCCCTTCTTGCTTGGGGTTGCTTCTTGTGCAACTAACTTCCTCATCCTTCCTCTATTTGATTCTACTAAAGTGTTGCTCAAAGATTTTTCTACTTTCTTCATTTGAGCCATTTCAATAGCTAAGGATTTTTTTATGCGGGTTTTGGACTTTGTGGTTTTAGGTTTTAGGAAGAAAAGGGGTTTTTTGAGGTTTTCGAGATATAAAGCATTCTTTGCTAGAAATGGAAATGGAGGTTTGAACAATTCAAAGTGATTTTAAAATCTTTGAAAAAATAGTGAGAGATGAACTATTTCAATTGGCAAACAATTTTTAGAGTTTGAAAATAAAAGTTTTAGAGTTTTCGAAGGTGCTTTCTGAGGACTAAAGGAATCATACCTTAAATTTTAGAGTTCAGAAGTTATAACTCCAAATGTTTTGAACCTACTTTAGCTTGCGCTAAAGGGTTTTAGAGTTTGAAAATAATAACTTCAGACCATCTGAAATTGAAACTCCAAACATTTTAGTCCATCTTTTAGAAGTTCTTAAGTGAAGTTTTAGAACTTATGAAATGTTTGAACATTCCAAGGTTTAAGTTTTGTCATACTAATAAAAAAATTACATTAGAAAATATTTTTAGAGTTTTAGAGTGAACCACTAAAAGCAATTAACAAAAAAATATTGCAAAGAAGTGTAAAATCAATCATTCAATCGTAAGTGTATCATTAATATCATTGAAATCACAATTCAAAGCATCATAAAGTATCAAAATGACACACAATCATGCATCATATGATATGTAGTTCATGCACATGAATCTAAGATACCTAACTCCCTTCTAATTTTACAAAATCTATCCTTTGGGAGTGGCTTAGTGAAAATATCTATTAACTAATCTTCAGTTGGTACATATTCCAAGCAATATTGTAATTTTACACATGATCTCTAATGAAATGATGCCTAACCTCTATATGTTTAGTTCTTAAATGTAGTACTAGATTCTTGGTCAAATTAATAATACTAATATTGTCACATCTAATGGATGTGTCAACATACTTTAAACCATAGTCACCTAATTGATGAAACAGAGAATCTGTGCACAATAATTACCTGTAGCAACATATGCAACCTAAATAGTTGATAATGCAACAGATATCTATTCCCTTGAAAACCATGATATAACCATGCTTCCAAGGAACTAATATATTCCTAAGGTACTCTTTCCATCTACTTTATATCAAGTAAAATCAGCATCTAGGTACCCAACTAACTTAAAATTGGAACCTTTTGGAAACCACAAACCAATGTTTAGTTTATCTAAATCTAAAGATTCTTTTAACAACTATAAGATATGATTCCTTAGGATCTGACAAGAATCTAGCACACATGCAAGCACTAAACATGATATTGGGTCTACTAGCAGTTAAATACAATAGAGATCCTATCATTCTCTTATAAAGTTTTTCACTGATGGATTTACTTGTTAGGATTACGATATATGATTTTGATGATAACAAAATTTCTATTAAAAAAAGAAATATGTATGCTTAAATCTGTAACAAACATATGCATAATCATGATTTACTAAACATCAATCAATACATAATCATAAATGTTTAAGCATACATCCTATGCTTTATGGTGCTCTTACTCTTAATTTTCTTTAATGCATAAATTTATTGAATCATAATTCGCACCATACTTTATTAATCTTTCATATTATGTAGTTAAAAAGAGATATATATTATCGTTGATTTATAACATGTTAAAATCATATGAGAATAAAATACATTCTGATAATGAATCTGAAAGCTAACAATGTAGTAAGTGCAAAAAGCTTTTAAGAGCAAGATCAAAATTGTATATAACAAACTACCACAACTATCTACTACATTTCAAAAAGGGCTCAAACCACTAAAGGATCTAGAAGAAGAAGAGGAAGAAAGCAAAGGCTTTAAAGGTAAGCAACAAGAGAGGTTGCAATGTCTGAGAGAAAACTTCCACGGACAAATACAATGGAAGAAAACAAGGCTTCAAAAATTCGCTACAACGAGCATGCCTTGTCTATTAACCTCAATGAGACATTTCCACAAATAAATGCAAGACAAAAGAAGTTGAAGATGAAGCCATGATCGAAGAGCATAAAGTTGTTCAAGAAATTTGAACCATCTACATCGACCAGATAAATTTTGTTCAAGACAAAGAAAGAAGAAGAAATCCTATCAAGCACTCAGATAAATGAAGAAAAAAGGAAAGAAAAAGAAACTTTGTCTAGCCAACAAAGTTAAAAGAATAGATTCATCTGAGGATAGAAAGGCAAGATGAACAGTCAAAGGAGTGTAACTTCAGCTGAGCCAAGACAAACAAATTCAGAATGAAGAAAGCAGGAAGTTGAAGAAACAAACTTCATCTACTGCTTGAAGAATGCAGAACAAAGTGAAGAATTTAACCATGTTTGTGGATTAATTTAGTCTAAAAAAGCAACAAATAAAGTGGAAGATGAAGTAAAAACTGATTTATGAAGATACACGAAGTTGCATAGACAAAGTGGCTGCTTGGACCAATGGACTTCAATAGACAAAAGACATATTCTTTTACAACTTACTACTGACAAACCTATAGACCAAGTGCAAAGTAATTCATCTAAGATAAAGAAAAATAGAAATTCTTCTATCACTTACATTAGACGAATATTACACTTCATCTGTTCGAGCAAGATAAAGTAGAATTCATCTACTACCTCCAATAGAAAAATGTGGAACAAAAGAAGAACATCACACTTTATCTATCCATGAAGACAAAGAAGAATTTTTCTATCATCTAGTTTGACTTCGTCTGTGCCACTCAGAGTTTATCTATTATTTACAAAAGTAAAGCATATTCACGAAGGATCGAATGACAGATAAATCTCCTTGACTAGCTTATCTGTTGATCAGTTTGACTTCGTCTGCGCCATCTAGAGTGTGTCTTCTATTTACATTAGACAAATTTCACTCATGAAGGATCGACTGATAGAAAAACTAATGGAGGAATTCATCTGCAACATATGACATACAAATGCAAATAGAGAGAGGTCGTGACTTGTTAGAGAAAAATTGATTTATGTGACTTGCATCTAAATGACAATCTGCATTCTTGCTTTCATAATTCAGGCTTGTTTTAGTCACTATTTCTGACAATAAGCAGTGCTGTAATTTTTCAAGCTGTCAAGTCAAAATGAGAAAAGACATTTCAAAAATAGCTTATCTTCCTCTCTGTAAAAGAACGACGATGCAGTAGCTTGAGACAAATTAGAAAGGCCCAGACTTCAATGGCAGAAATCTGAACAGTATTATTCATTCATTACTATACTTATTTCTGCATCCAATGGTACCCATCTTCTCCAACAATCAAAATTATGAAGAATCTATTTAAGGAGAATAGGTGGAAAGATTCAAAGGAGGTGAAGGAAGATATTTTAAATGGGCTTAACCTTATGCAAATCCTTCCACATATGGCCAAGAGCTTAAACCATCATCTATCTTTCATGAGCCTTAATCTACATATCCATATGGCCATTGAGTTTATATTTTGGGAAGATCTTTCTATGTTGTTAGAGTTGTAAAGGATCATATCTTTCCAAATGCTTCATTGTAACACTTTGTAAAAGTATAATAGTTTTCTGGTTTGTTTAAAAATTCGAAAGTTGTTGGTAATCTCTAAAAAACCATCAAGTTTACTGGTGATCTTAGAAAACCATCAAGTTTTCTGGTGATCTTAGAAACCAGTGAGTTTCTTGGTGAGCTTATGAAAACTAGAATAGTATTGGGAGCACTATGTTTACGCCCCCTAGAGCTGGAATCAAGAAGAGTGTTAGGAACACTATTTATGCCTCCTAGAGCTGAAATCTAGAAGCGTGATGGGAGCACTTTTGTATTTCTATTATATAGGATATAGTGGAACCTAAGGCACAATGAGTGTGTGTGCTCTTGGATAAGTAAACATAGGGACGGGCTTCCCAAACCACTATAAAAATTTTATTGTTTGTGTGTGTTTGTATATTTGCTCTATGTATTAGAACTTTATTATTTATTTTACTATGCACCACACACAAACATAAAAAGAGGCAAATGTCTCATAGGGGTTAAGTAATAAATTTTTACATACCTAATTCACCCCTCTCCTCTTAGGTTAAGTCATATATGGGACTCTTGACATTACCTTTCTCATGCTTGTCCATCTTGATAGATGTGCTTATTAGAGTTCCCAAAGGTTTTCCATCTTTTAGTTTGAGCTTCTTTAGGAGTTCATTAGTATACTTTGCTTGGTGGATGAATATTCCTTCCTTCATTTGTTTGATTTGCAATCCCAAAAGGGAGTTCAATTCTCCCTTCAAGCTTATCTTAAATTCTCCTTGCATGACTTTAGAAAACTCTTGACGTAATTTGTCACTAGTAGCACCAAATACAGTATCATCCACATAAATCTAAATAATTAGAATATCTTTCATGTTCTTAATGAAGAGTGTGGTATCTACTTGATGGTCAAATTCTAATTCCTCATAAGTGCATAAGTCTATAGCAATATAGCATGCAAGAACAAGCGTCGATCCCATAGAGAATTGATCAAACTAATTCAATTAAATCTAGTTACCGAAACTAAGAAAATCCTAAATCAACAAGATGAGATGGAAACTAAGTAAATCAACGTATACGATTTAGAAAATAATGGAAATAGTGAGTAATGTAAAAGAAACTTCATAGGATGCAAGAGTCTAGGGATCCAATTTCACCACTCCAGATATGCTAAGTCATTGGAATGTTAGATCCAATTCATTATCTTGGGTTTGTTCTATCAAATATATGATTATTACCATTAGGTGTCTGGGTTTAAATCAAGGACTTTTACCCATCCAATCACTTATGGTGTGTAGTATAATTGAGATTGAGAATCCATTAAGATCATAAGAACTTTAAGAAACCAAATAGAATAGTTTAGCATAAGGCATTTGCCATAACTATTTATTCATTCACTCAACAGAGCTCTTATATGGTTTAGCATAAGGCTTCTACCATAACCATGTCTCAAACAATCAATTTAATTCATAGAATTGTTGATCAAGCAATGAAATAAATCAAATGATTATATTAAACATAATGAATGAAACAAGATAAAATTAAATTGATTAACCAACTATCCCTGTTTAACATAGAATATCCATGAGCATTACATCATCACCCTAGAAAAAGAAAATTAGTTCAGGATAAAAATAAAATGAACTCCCTTTATAAAACTTGACATGTTGCAGAACTTGATTCTTCATTCTCTCTTGCTTCAATTCCCTTGCAAAACTCTCCTCAAAATATTGTGTACTGCTTCTCCTCCAATTTAGACATAAAACCCTCTTTAAATAACCCATATTAGGTTTTTCTTGCACCCCAATAAGTAATTATATTGTATTTTGCACACACAATATGCCAAAAACCTCAAAATATTAAATTACCGCATGTCCTGGGCACTGTATCACCCAAAATCCAAAAACTTTTTCCTCTGAAAGTACCTCTAAAAAATTTTGGAACTTTTGACCTTGCTTATGAAAAACTTCAAAATTTTTGAACTAGCTTCTAAAAGACTTTAGAACTTGCAGGAGCAATTTTAGTATTTTGGCCATTAATTTCTTATATAATATAGAAATCATGTGATTATTAGTGTGTTGGAAAGATAATGCAAAGGTATATAACTTTCATGTGGAATACTTTCTCTGAATAAGCCTTAATATATGCCAAAAATTGCCTTTAAGTGATAGTTCCTTTATATTCAACTCTATTTTGACAAGTTTTAATGCTTGAAACATAAAATAACTCTATTAAGCCCAATATTTAATCAACTATGATTATAAAGTAATAAAATTATATAAACTAAAGATCCAAAATATGTGAATTTAGGTATTAAAATATGATAAATTATGAGCTTATCACTACTTTACCCCTAGTAAATCCTTTTTCAATTAGGAACTTATGAACTCTCTTATACCATGCTCTAGGAGCTTGTTTAAGACCATAGAAAGTTTTCTTGAGTTTGAACACATGCTTTGGATCATGAGGATCTATAAACCCAGGGATTTATTTTGCAAATACCTCTTCATTTATGAGCTAAAAACACTCCACTCTTAGGGCGCTACTAAATTACAATTTAAAGGAAATTTCACATAAAGTCTCCCCCAAAATTTAATTTTCAAACCTGTACAAGCATTTTCACATTAATTCATATATACTTAAACACCATTATGCCCAATAAATTACACCCACACATTTCACATAATCGTGTGTCGCATTTTGATGACAAATGGCATTACTAACATCCATCCACACATTTCCACTATCATGATATGCTAGAATGATTATGTTATACATGCTCGATATACATAAAGTTTGAAGCTTTTAAATTTATTTATATATTACACCACATATTACAAATTTAACATCCAAAATTATTACATCAGCATGAAGAGCACAGCCTATCCTGTTCTTGAGCCCCAACCCCATATTGGGCTCCATCTTTGGACCTATTGACTAAAAACCATGAATAAAATAGGGTGAGTCTAGGAAAACTTAGTAAGTAGGTAAAATGAAAAAAAACAATGAATATATATATATATATGTATATATATATTAAAAGATCATGCCCAAATTAAAAACATTTGCAATTTCATGACAAATGACAATGCATCTCAACACTACATCATCCCAATGTCTAGGATGCACAACACTCATAATCCAGGCTCATATACAGCCTCATTGTCCACTCCCTCTCGAGAGCAAAACTCATACACCGTCTTATCTCAAGGCATTCTCATCCATTTATGTTCATCAATATTATGCCATGCCATGGGCAATTCTTTCTGAGAATTATCCAATCAACGATATCATTCTTGTCCCTTGTCGATGTATGATTGGTCCCTCCCTGTAAACCTAGCTATGAAGCCTGCCAGGTCCACAACAGCACCACCGCTACTCTCCATGGTACCCCACCCTCATTTCTCCATAGGGATCCTAGGTTCACCATTCACATCTAATGAGGATATCATATACATCATACTCATCAATAACAAGGCATCATGGCCCACACATCATATAAAATGTCATATATTATGTCATTTTACTTCATAAGTACCCAGAATTACCTTGCCTTATTAGATTAGGGTCACATTTATGCCACCAAGGCATATTATATCCACCCCTCACTAGTGTCATATCATTATTATTTTTCATGCCATCTAGGCATATAGATAGACATACACTCTATTTCCACTCTAAGTGTCCAAGAAACATTACCACAAATTGCCTAATAAAACCAATTAAGTATTCCACAATTTGTACAAAATAAAAAATTTGTAATCAGCGAACTGGTGTCGTGGCACCAAAATTTTTGGCCATCATGGTATGCATTTTCTAAATTGGCGCCATGGAGCTAGGTTCGGGTGCCGCGACACCTAGTCTACTACCTCCCAATTGATGCCTTATTTTTCTATTTTCCTACATGTTTTCTATTTCCCATTCTTTTTGAACTTTTCTGTTGCCATTCTTTTGTAGTTTCTTCAACTACATTTCATCTCAAATAATGCATTTATACCTATTGTGATTCATGCCTCACAATGAAAGACATGCAATGCATAATATGTAATGCACTAGCAACACAATCAATAAAACATATGAATAAATGAACTTTGTAAGGCAAGTACACAGAATGATTCAAATTTATCATTACAAATCATAATGTCATTAAGTAATGGACAATCAAAACATGGTGCCCATTCATCGAAATATAGAATACACCTCATCCCTTATTCATCATGGGATATACTCTATCCCCATTTGAGTCCACACTTATGTATATCATAAAAGAAACATGCTTACCTTATAGAGATGCATTCTACACCCTCTTTGTCTTCAACCACTTTAATACCAAACTAAAGTCCATTGAATCCTACACATATAACACACATCCTTTTGAATTTGCACATGTCAAATTAAAATTCTAACTCAATCTCATAGGCTATTTATGTTTCATCCCATTCTCATTGAGATATACTCTTAGTCCTGTTTGGGGTCGCTGAGAACGCGAAAAGATCAGGCACAGTAAATAATGAGGAAGAAATAAATGCAAATGGAATGACATGACCGAAATTGGTCGCCTTCGGAAA